>JAQZBX010012174.1:0-41494 GCA_029593785.1 Cabassous unicinctus | reverse complement strand
TGCCATTCTGTGGGACAGCTACAATTAATCATTAACTTAGGATTATAAGGGAAAGATGGAAAAGTCACCATGTAAATGGAGGTTTCATTATTTGTCTGGTGTGTTTTTAGTTCAACCCAACTATGGTTCTGTGGAGTAATGCAGTCAGGCATGGGTCCAATACAGAGAGGATGTTTTTGAAATGACAATGACAAATTTATTTGTTTGCCTTCTTCCTCAGGGTGTAAAGGTAACTGTAAATCAACAGGGAAGTCAAATGAATTAATATTTATAGGATATGATTCATCTGCCCATGTAAATAATTCAAGGAGTGAGGAATTCGATATATATGCCCAATATGTGTAATTATGATGTGGTATAGCACTTAAAGTAGTAGAAACCAAAGCCACCATGGGTAAGACAAAGTAGTTCCATTCATAAGAGTATTGGTATTATGTAAAATCTTTTCAGCTTCCTGTGTTAGCTTTTTAAGCTGTCCCCAGGTGGAAACTGAAGCCACAGCACTGTGAGCTGTGACAGTAGCAGTGCATTGAAGTGTCAGCTTCTGCATTTTTTTCTGAGGGGAATCCACAGAATCAAAACCAAATCATCCTCTCTTAGCTATCATCATCCAGCCTTGGGTTCAGTCATCTGGTGGGGATCCACACTTTCTCCCCAGATTCTGTAACAACAGAAGCATACACTCATCCCCACACTTTTACCCATCCTTTTTCCCACTGATCATCATCTTTCCACCATATAGGCTGATTGGTTTCTTGTGACAATTTTTGAACCCAATGTCTTTCAGCTGTTGTGTTATTTTCTTCTAGTCTAACATTTATGAAATTTAGAGTAAACATAGCTTGTGCCACTTGTTGTCATGGAGCACTGTACTCTTCCCCTTTTTGTTTTTGAAAATGTAATTTTAATGTATGATGGAAAGGTTTTACAAAGCTTGTCCTTGAGAATTATAAGGAATTCCTGTAAGATGTTTAACATTTTAATACTTTAGAAAAGAAGCTAATTGAAGATATGTATACCCAGGAGCATTATCTGTTTTTATTTGATGAGGCAACCCCATGCATGCAAAGCATTCTGGTAAATGAGTGATAATATGATGGGTACTTTCTCCAGTTAAAGAAGAGGCATAATAACATCCCAAAAATGTATCAACACTAACATGAATATAAGCCAATTTCCAAAAGAAGGCACATGTGTAACATCAGCTTGCCAGATATCATTAGCTGCTAATCCTCTGGGATTAACTCCTGTGTGACATGGGGGCAGGCACAAGCTGGCCACAGGTCAGGCAATGAGAGACTATATCTTTAGATTTGGCAATAGTAAGATTGAATTTTTTATGTAAAGCAGTCACATTACAATGAGTTAATTGATGCCATTCACATGTGGGAGCATAATTAATTAACAACTTATTAAACATTGCATTACCATATGCTAAGGGCCCTGGAAGGTTGGTATGTGATCTAATATGCACAATATATAATGGGTGAGTGTAAGAGGGAATGGCACTTTGCAAATTAGTAAATAGAGTCCACTTCAGAATTATCACTGGAAAGGGTCACTGTTTCAATATGAGATACAGTATAAACGACATATTGTGAATCAGAGACTATATTAATAGGAGAAGAGATATCCTGCAAGAGAGAAATAACTGCTGCTAGCTCTTCTTTTTGTGCAGAAAAATATAGGAGTGAACACATTCCATTTTAATGATATGGGTGCAGGAGCTGAGTGAACAGTAGCCCCCACTATAAATTTTGACATCCTAGCCCTTGTCTATGGGGTTTACTGTTGACCTCAATTATGTCCTGTAATTTGGCATTTGTATTTTCTAAACCTTCAAGAGGATTAAACCCCATGTTTGACATCATTTTCTCTGCTGATGGAGATAAGTGGGGAATGGTGACATATGCTCCCCACTATTCCATTAAGTCTTGACCCCATTAGTTTAATGCTATATCCAGGACATAAGGTTGAATAGTTCCAATTTGGCCATCTGGTCCTTCACAAGGAAGAATAGATTGGCTCTGATACACAATATCCACCTTACCAATTCCTTGCATGGGAAATTGTAATTTTGCCAATGGTCAGGTGGATGGCCAATTCTGTAATGAAATTATAGAAACATCTCCACCTGTATCAACTAGACCTATAAATGACTTGCCATTGATTATAAATTTGCATTCAGGATGCGGTTGGGTAAGGGGTGATTGCCAATAAATGGATCAATTTCTGGTAGTACTAGAGCACCCAATTCTTTTATTTAATTTACTTCCTATTTTTCAATAAGGAAGCAAGAGTAACTGAGCTATTTTATCACCTTGGACAATTTGGAAAGGAGCTAAGACCAAATTCATAACCTTAATCTCCTGCTTATAATCCTCATCAATGACTCCTGGGTGCACATTCACTGCTTTTAACATTAGTTCTGATCATCCTAGAATAAGGCCTACAATATTTTTTGGGATGGGTCCTATTACTCCAGTGCCAACTAGGTGAGCATTGCCAGAGGGGGTAAGCATTATATTTGTATTAGAGGCAAATGCCTCTGCTAATAACCGAGCCTTATGGCACTCTGAGCTGAGCACATTTTTATATATTCTTCAAGAGTGGTCCCAGCCATTTTCATGGGTCTAATGGTTTTTTGACACTCTGTATTAGCATTACCAAAGGTCAGGATTTGAAATAATAAATCTCAAATGGCTGGGTCTGTCACAGTGTGCTCAAGAGTTTTTTTTAAGGGGAACTATAAAATCAACATATGTTTCAGAGGTGGTTTGCTTTACATGTGCAAATGAGGGAGCTACTGATCCTGAAGGAGTGATTTTTTTTCCCTAGGCATGCAAACAACAAAGGCTGCACTGCACTTCAGTCAGAGTACTGAAGTTTAGTGTGAATACTTGCATATCCTCTGGAACCCATGAGTTGTTCAAATGTTACACTTGCTGGAGGATTAGCATTGGCATTGTGGGATGCAACAATATGAGTTTCACCAGCCCACCATGTTTTAAATTGTAAAAATTCAGAGTCAGTGAGGCAGGTTCTAGCCAAGTGATCAAAGTCCCAGGGAATGTTTTTGGGTTGAAAGATCCCTCACAAAATTCCCAAAGTATATGGAGAGTTAGGTCCATATTTACCACATGCCTCTTTTAATTCTTTCAGTACCTTAAGATTTAGAGGAGAATGAGTAAATTGTTGTCCTCTCTGTGGCATTTCAGCATTAGGTTCTTTGGGGGTCACTTGGACAAGGAACATATAAGCATCCATGTCTCTGGCTAATTGAGCCTCTCAGATGCTTTTTGTAATGTAGAAACATTTGGAACTGTAATATTAGCTAAAGGGGGTGAGGTCATAGCCTCTTCTAAGCCAGGAGCAAAAGCACAAGGTCTTTTTACTTCCTCCATTGAAAAAGGATTCCTCAGGGGCCATTGCAGTTTCCACCTGTCCTGGAGCACAAAGGCAATCAAGATCAGGAGGGTTTTCCTTTTCTAAAATATGTTCCTCCTGCAACATGGTTGCTATATCAGATGAAATGATTCCCTTTATTATACTTTTCTTTTCAATGTCAGAGTCTTCACTATCAGAGTCAGACTGCAATGGTTTGAGAGCTAGAGAGTTCAAATTGGATAATGACCATACTTGAACAGAAATAGTCTCTCCTGTCCTGTATTCCCTTTTTAGTTGAGAAATCACCTCTCTCCATTGTTTACTATCAAGGGTCCCTTTTTTTGGGAAACCAATAGCAGTGTTTCTGTACTAACACAAATAAATCCTCTATATTTTGTTTTTTAACCTTTACACCGCGAGTGCAAAACAAAGAAAGAAGCCACAGATTATATTCACCAGAAGGAGAAGAAGTTTATCCCATGATTACCTTGAATAACACATTATCCAGAGCAAAGGAGGAATTTTTCAATGGGGAATACTCCCCTGCCTCTTGACCTCTGGTATCAGCGGTACTGAAAATCCCCCAAGTTTCCACTCCATCAGAGCCTTCTTTGTCGAACCCCACATTGGGCGCCAGATGTTGCTGTAAAGTGGGTAACTCAGTGAAAGGTACCATGATATAAGAAAGACAAGACAAAAAGTTTAAGAGGAAGCTGGGGTCAGGGGGCTAGCAGAACTTATCTGCCTAGCTAACGCTGAAGCACAGACAGCACAGCACTTTTATTAGCAGAGCAAGGTCCTGGTTATGTCCAGAGAAGCATGGTTAGTGATTTACTACTCTTGGAATTTGCTTGAAAAAATATTGCAGGCAAAGTTTACTCACTTAATCTATTCTTACCTCACCCTTGAGTCTTGGTGCCAGCAAGAGTTCAAACAGTGCTCTCAAGGTTTTCCTCTTGAGCAAGTGTCTGGCATTCCAGACACTTGGTCTTTATACTCAAGCCAGAATTCCACATCTCAAGGATTCTTCCCCACAAATATAACTTAGATCTCTTTAGTAGAGATCAGTGTTTCTTCTCCTCTTCCAACACCCACTGATAGCAGGGCAGTGCCTTCCACAAATGAGTCACCTAGGCTCGGTACACAGTGAAGGACCAAAAAGATTCCCCTCTTTGCAAGGAATCCCTTTTCCTTCACATTGCCCACATTAGGTTCAGACACCATTCTCCTGCCCCAACCATGAATTAATGATTTGTATTCTTTAAACACTATCCCCTTCTCTATATAATGTCCAGGAGCATTCATTCCTCACATCCCATGAAGACAGAAATACAATTCATTCAATTAGTCATTCATCCAGGGATTCATGCTCTAGTACAATCTTCCAGATTCTGATATAAACACTGTTGAAACATGTTGAGAATGGAGATAACTTTGAATAAAACCACTAACTTTGTGAGGTATTTTTGGTAATTGTCTGTTTTTTTTTTTCTTTTGTTTTTTTTTAGGTATTAAATAAACTGAAGCAGGAAAATTATGGAATGTTCCAGGGGACTGAAACCCTGTTATTCTGGCCTGGATGCTTTTCTCTTAATCACCACCACCTATTTACACTTAGAGGGAATTTGGTACCCTCATTGACAAAGAGTAGTTCTACTACCTGTGACATTCTCAGCAAAGATCCCACCAACTGTGTGGTCATTTCACTTGACCTGTTCCATGGTGTCAGGGAATCTATTCCTGGGAACACTTGTTTCTGCAGGAAGGGAGTGAAGATGCAAAACATAAAGGATAGGTCATGATTTTTTCAACAGGGATCAACCAGGTCCTTTAAGCAGAGTGATGGAATATTCTTCTCTCACTATCAACAATGCACAGGTAGTGTAGATGAAAGACACTTTTGAGTGACCACACCCTGGGCTTTTAGGGGACAAGATGACAACCTGAATTGAGAATATTTAAAATTTCCTCCTCTAGCCCTGACTATGTGTGACACCTGTAATTACTTTCAGACTCACCCAAAACTCCTTTTATGGAGGCCACAGTGGTTAATAGCACTAACTTTATCTCAGGTTGTAGATCCCTGTCCTCTGTGAAAGTTTCCTTTTCATGTCTGTATTTGTTTGACAAAGAACTACCAATGCAAGTTATGAGATTTTTTGCCTTTTATAAAGGGTGTTTACTTAGGGTAAAAGCTTACAGTCCCAAGGCTTTGAAAAGTCCAGTTCAAGGCATCATAAGAGGTGCTTTCTCACCAAAGTCAACTGCCACATGTTGAACCAAGAGGGCTGCCTATCTCTGCCAGGTTCCAGGCTTCTCCTCTGGCCTCACCCTTTACTCTTAAGCTCTGTGGGTATAGCCTCTTCATGCTTAAGTGATCCTGTAGTCCTCTATCTCCTGGTATGGGGCTTGTTTCTTTCTAGGTCTCCTTTATCAACTTCAGCACTTCTGATAGCTTCCCAATTTCAGCTGTAACCTATCAGGCAAATGACTCATCTCTCCCTGGGGCCTCAGCTCTTTGGGCCTTCTTTCTGTCACATGGAAGCATCAAAAATTACAGAGCTCTCTCTTCCTGTGTCTGCCTGAGTAAGTGTCCATTTATATCAGACTTAGCAGGGGGGCAGAGACTCAACCCAAGTCACACCTTACTGACATAGTCCAACAGAAAACCATACAGCAATCTTAAAAGGTTTAAGAGCCCCCTCAGCTGAACTTAATGTGGGCCTATACCAGGATCATAATGGGACAGTGTCCATACTTAAGCAAAGAAAAGGTAGAGCATAGACAAATCCTGAACATAAAGTCCCAGGAATCCATTTTCAGTTGCCCTCCCTGTGATCCAGAAGAAGTGGAGGGAGGATTATCGCTGGGCAGCTCAGATATATCCATAGGGACAGAGACATGCAAATACGGTCCCTACCCCTACTTATGGAAAGAAGCTCAGCTGTCCTTGCTCTTCCTGTTTGAGAAGCCCTCCCCTTTTCCATGCCCTTCCTGGGTCCATCTCCATCGGGACTGTACTGACCAGGGCTTTCCTACTCATTACTGTGAAATGTAGCCTACCTTGTTCATTAGGCTCAGCTGTGACTGCTCTACATGGGTTGTTTCCATTCTGCTTTCTCTGTGACTGCAGGTGTTCTGTGCAAAGTTCTGCTGGTGGAGTCCAGGGGAGTCAGGGAGAGTCTGGGGGCCTCTGACCATCTTCTGCAAAGCTTTTGACTGAATTTTCTGATAATGTAATGAATCAGGTCTGTCAGGCTCCTGGGCAAGGGAAAGGGTGGGTTGTCTTAGTGAATCAAGCAACTAGAAATAATCAATGTACTCACCATCAATTTAAGGAAGATTCACAAGCTCTCTTGAAATGGCCAATCTGAAAGGAGAGGACATGACTCTTACTGTGAGAGTAAAGAAAGAGGAAGTGAGTGTGAGCTGAGACACAAACATCCCTTGTAGGACAACAGGAAGGGCTGGACTTTAGGGGGCTCTTGTGACCACCAGTGATCCCTCAGGGCCCAACTCCAGGGCAGGAGCAGAGTGTGGTCTAGGTTTCCTCTTAGAATCTGGGGTTTCCTGTTACTGTGCAGGAAAGTCTCCCCTTACAACTCTGCTTTTGTTCTTCCTGAATTAATTTATTTTATAATGGTTAGCACAGAACAGGGATTCAATTCATTTTTAATCCTTCATTTTTTTCAGACTGCTGTTAGCAATAATCTTTCAGGAGATTATTACTAATTAGGAAATCAAGTGGCCTTAATAAAACTCCATTGCTATGCAAGGATTTTTGATTTTCTATGCTGTCTCAGTCATACTGTAGTAAATCATTTCTCTCCAAGACTATTCAATACCTAATATTAATATGGTGGTATCTTTTGTTCATGTAATTTATGTCTTGCATGAAGGTGAAACACAATTGTAATGGTTTGCATTGTTCTCTTCTTTTTGTAGCCTGTGGTTGTATTTCAGAGTTTCTCCACCATCCATTCTTTGCCAACATCCAGGAAGGAAGCATCTTCAGTGACCCTTTATGGTCCTCATTGGCCATTCAATGAGGCATCTTATCCTTTATTTTATCTCATTTATGTTGGTGAACCACTGCTGTCAGCCAAGTTCAGCCCACTAGCACACTCTATAAATAACCTGTCCACCTGACAACCACATCTCAAGCCCCTTTTCTAGGTTGCTGCAGATGTGATTCACCCACCCCCTCTGCCCCCTTCTCCAAGTACAACAATAAGTGCTCCTGTTGCTACAGCTGTCCCCTGTGTATATAATGAGGAGCTTCCAGTGTTCTGAAAATAGAGTCCAAACCCCAACATTCTTGTCCACTCTGAGAACACCTCCTGGTAGGACACAGGTATGGATGAATCCTAGGAGTCATAGATTAATTTTAATATGTATTGCTGGAACATCTGAAGTATTTTGGATTGCTGAAACCTAAATTGCCAAATTTTGTATTGAAAAATCATACATCTCTTTTTCATCTAGAAAATAAATTTATTAACTGCCACAAAATATTAATGTTAGGAAAAATAAAATCAGTTAATTCCTGCATTCAAATATTTATAAAATTAAAGTTGATTTGTGTCAAATTTTAAGAAATATATTAAGAAGTCACTGATTGCAAAAAGTATAATATTGGCATAAGTGGGAAAATAAATGAACACAAAGCCAAGAAATGAATACCATTTAAAAATTATAATTATATTTATGTAGGATCACATTTATATTCATTCATTCATAAATATGTATTTAAATATATTTGTTTTGTTTCAGAAAGGCATGCACATAGAATAACACAATTTTGACCACTACCACATATGACAAACACAAGTAAATTCAAATGGATATTTAGCATATTACTCAGGGTATATATGTGCCATGTGTAAGTATTACATAGTTCTTCAAGTGAGCATTTATGTGTCATTGCTAGGTATGTGTGTATTCATGCAGTTTTTAATTTTAATTTTTCCTTATTTCTACAGGAGCATTAGATTACATAAATGTTACATGGAAAATATAGGGGATTCCCATATACCCCATCACCTCCCACCTCCAAACATTCCCCCATTAACATCTTTCCTTAGTGTGGTACCTTTGTTACAATTGATGAACACATATTGAAGCACTTCTACTAAGCATGGTCTATAGTTTACATTATGGTTTACAATTTGTACCACACAGTTTTATAGGTTTTGACAAAAAATATAATGGCCTGTATTACATTGCAATTTCATGCAGAACAATTACAATGTCCCCCAAATGCTCCATGTTACAGCTATTCTTCCCTCTCCCTCCCCTCAGAACCCCTGGTGACCACTGTCTGTATATCAATATTACAAGTTCTTCCACTACTAGAATAACAATAAGTCTACTTTAGTCCATAGTTGCATTCCCCCCTTATGATTGTTTGTTCCTCAATCTTGAGGATTTTGTGATGGTAAAGCACTCTCTGCTTCCAATTTAGAGGGGGCTTAAATCCCATAGCAGATGGATAGAACTGTGTTGCTTGCAGTTATAGATGTTCCCTGCATTTTTGGGATGGGAATTGTCCATCATTGTCCTTTTTTTAGTTGTCCTCAGTGAGCTGTAGAGTAGTTATTGGCTTCAATTCCACTGAGTTTCAGGGATCAAACTGCATATGAAAAGCCAGAAGATATATGACTCTGGGACATGTTTATGATGTTTGAATAGACAGTGTAAACCTATATGAAAACTTAAAATCTAAATATTTGAGGTGCTGAAAGATAATAGGAAAATCATTGTGATAGTAATTGATAATGTTGTAATGCCTAAAGCAGATAAAATTGAAATATACAAACAAAATAACTATATTTGTTTTTAAAACACTCAGGAAAAATAAGATTGTAAAGATATTCCTTTTGCAATTAAGGAAAGGATTTTGCATTTTACCAGTCCTATGTCTAAGAGAGGCATAAAACCAACTGGTCCAATTAGGATATGGGAAACAACATAATCCTCATGTTAGTTTGTTCCTTTTGCTCATTTGGTGTTTCTTTATTTAAATTTTCAAGCATGCAATAATCAATCATTTATCTATATATTCTTTTACCCTAAAATTCTCAAGTATTTTCATATAAAGAATATGTCAAGCTGTAAACTTCCAGTGTTCTGTGAAGAAGTAAATCATCAGGAAGAAGTAATGTACATACTTAATCCGGTCTGCACAACCACAGGTTTTCACAGGCAAAGCTGCTTAGACATCCTCCCAGGGAGAGCTGTGTGTATCAGACTTCTACTTGGACCTCACATTCAGGGCATCATAGAAAGCTGAGGACATTTCCGTCTGCTGCCACCCCATCCAGCATCTTAGACTGGGAAATAGCACTGTCCTTGGTGTATCTTGTGTTTAGGTGATGAGAGTTCCTATTCCTGGCTGTGAGGGCCCAGGTACATTTCCTGGATCCAGCCCAAGGGTGAGGACACTCTTCTAGAATACTAGTATCACCTGTGAGATAACTGGCTCTTTTTCTACTGTACTCTCTGAATTCCAGCTTCCTGGCTCAAGGCTGGGGTATATCGGCAGGATCAACAGTGGAGGGAACATCATCCACGGAAGAGCCACAAGGTCTCACAACAGCCTTACTAGGACCTTCCAGAGCCAGATGCAGCCTCTGAGATGTGAGGACACAGGTGTGCTTAGTTCTGTGCTAAGAAACACCAGGGGCTCCACGTTAAGAGGGAAGATAGAAATCTTTCCCTGCTGGGAAACATAGAACGGGTGGGCTAAGGGGGCACTACTGCCCATGGGGCACAGGGACCAGATGCTGCAGTGAGTGGGTTCGGAGGTTACTATCTGACCCTCTGGGTCCCCTCCTTAGAAAGCAGAGAGTTTCCCACAGAACTCTGTACTCTTCTCACTGTCCTGTTTTCCTCATTTCATCAGACCCACGGCACAGGGTATATAAATTTTTGCCCATGAATCTGTAAGTTTCACAGGAACCTGAGAAAGAGGCAGATATGACCTGGAATTTCACAGAGTGACAAGATGAGCCAACTCCAGTATCCTCAAACCTGGTGGTTTCAGCAGCTCCTCCTGCTCAATCATGTTACTCTGTTCAAATTGGATTAGATTAGTCTGTGAGAGGTGGCCAAGAAAAAGGTCATGTAGAAATTATACTTTATTATCTCTAGCTTTTCTCAGTTTCTTGTTATTAGATCTGTTTATTTATTAATAGGTCCAGTCATTTAACATGTATTTATTTACTGCCTTCTATAAAACATGGACATTTCATCATGGTTAGAGAAAAAATCCTCTTCACAGGAATGTAATTCTTTTGAACACGAGAAAGGCACAATACAAAGTCATAAATTTTATGCTTATTTACACAAAATCTTGCTCTCTGATCTGTGTTCAGTAAACACATAAGTTCCCTGGAAATCCATTAGAGTGCCAAGAGAGAGAGAATACCCATAGACTCTTCTACCTTTATACAAATGTGTCCCTCCCACATGAAAACCATGCCCTGGGTACCTGGGAGACAACTCATCCCCTGTGCTACTCAGAGTCAGCTTTATCATCTTTGGGATATGTGGGATTTATCCAGTAGAACATGGAATTCTTTTATTCCTTCCTCCTCTTGGTAGCAAAATTTAAAGAGAGCATGCCTGTGTTGGTGTGCTCATGTTGGTGTGCATGTGAGCAGGTAAGTGTGGTGTATGTGTGAGGGTGTATACATGTTTGTGCATTTTGTGCTTGCTAGAGTGTGTGGTTCTATTATTGAAATAGTAGGTGTGTGTTTGTGTAATGTGTGCCTGTATGTTTGTGTGTGTTGTGCATATGTGTGTGTGTATGAGTGTGAAATTATGGATATAGTATATGTGTGAATGTGTGCTGATATTGTGTACCTGTGTGGCATGTATGTGCATGTGTGTGTGTGCATGTACATGTGTTATCAGGATATTAGATGTTTCAGCCCAGAAGTTTTTTATGCACAGGTGTTCTTTGATGTGACCTTCAAATAGAGGAAGACAAAGGAGATGGGAGGCCCCATGAAAGTCCCTGAAAATCTCCAGATTCACTGTGCCTGGCTCTGTGTCAATGCATCTTTCAACTCCATGAAGGAGACACTGGTGATTTCATGAAATCTTGTGTTTTGTCTCCCTGCATATTAGGTTGAGTTTCTAAAGACAATGCACTATGTCAAGAGAGGGTATCAACAGCATATTGTATTTCCGTAAAGTAGTCTGAAGACAAGGAACCAGCCAGGTAACACAGGGCAGAGATGCTGCAAGGGAAATGCCCTATGAGCCTAACTGGAACCCCCATGAAGGGTGAGGGCTGGGCTGCAGGGGGCTATCATGACCCACTTAGTACAGGGTCAAGCTTTGGATAGGTACAGGGGTTCCTGGGAGGGGCTTACTCTCAATTTTTGGGTTTACCTTTTACACATTAGTCTAAAGCAAATTTTTTTCTAGGGCTGTTGTGTCTAATAATATTCTACTGCTTTTTAGGAGTTCAAAAAAGCAATGAGAGGCACACTTAGAGGGAGTTTTCTATTCTTAGAGATGTCTTAATAATGAAGAGCTACAGGACAGAGGTAATATGTAATTAATTGGGTCAAGAATTTTGGGAGAAACACTAATCATCTCATAATTGCTGCATTTCTCTTTATATTTCATGCTTCATTTTTCAAAACTTATTTAAGAATGGCCATACATTATCCTCCAAAAAATAGACTGAATTTTATGTAAGTTTATGTTATATTCTTAGTTCCTATTCTCTACATTTTACAGAGAAAATAAAATCAGCCATGAGATGGCCCTTCCCCATCTCCCTAATATGAACCTCACCAACATCTTATCCTTCTCACTCTCATACTGGTGCTGACTTCCCCCAGTGTCTTCATGTGGGGTAAACTTCAAATATATCTCACTCAACTATTTTCCACTAATCTCTGTCTATTGCAAATTTGCCATTTCCCTTGGTTCTTCACACTAGCATTGAGAGACATCTAAAGCTGAGGTCCAGCCACAGATTTGTTTAATAATGTACACAATTGCTTAACTCTATTTCTTCTTTCCTTTGGTGGAGCACACCCTAGCAACTCCTCTTCAATCACAGAAACATGTGCACAGCTATTGGATTTTGTTCTCTGTGAGCAAGAATTTATACCTTCTCCATTAGTGTCATCAGCTGCCAGAGTTCAGAGCACTAAATTCTTAATTTATCAGTTGTAACCCTATTTGGCCACCTGGTGAGTAGTGGGTGCACCTGGTTCTGGAGGTTGGATATCATCCCTTCCCCCCTTTCCCACAGCAGGTCAGCACAAATTTCCTGCTCTTGAACAGAAGGTTCTGATTTGGACTATTAGTCTTTCTTATCTTACATCTGATGACCTTTCTATTTACTTTCAGTAATGCAGGTTTTTTTTTAATGTAATTCACTTGACTACTATTGAATAGCCAGTTGCAGTATGGTGCATTCAGGGCTTTGTTCCTGAAATGATAAGGTAAAAAGGGATTTTCAGAAAAATAGGATCTGAATCAGTCAGTTTCTAGGTAGGGAAATTGAGGCTGAGAGGGTTGACCAGTCCCAGCCACACAGGTGTGACATGTCAAGGACAGGACAAGAGCAGGTGTCTGTTGTGCATTTTTGATGGTCATAGGTGAGAGCTCTCATAGATTCCTACATTTTGGCTCCCAAAGCAATGATAAAATAACAGCTCTTGGTCCCAAAAATAAAACTCACATTAAAAAGTTTCTGCTGTGATCACCAGTTTATATCTTGTCAGACTGAATCTCATGGTTTTGAGATCACATCCTCTGGGTCAAAAGGCTGGAGGGGGTGGTGCTGTGCTGTGTTCTCTGGCACTATTGATTTATAGGATCTCAGACATGATCCCAGATTCAGTGACACAGGCCTCAGGAGGGCAACTCCCAGTCATTTTTCAAGAAGTCTGACTGCTGGGCAAGTTGTCTCTCTATAGCCTTTATGAGCGCTTTCCTTCTGCAAACCATTCACTGTGTGGATATATTGACCAGGGGCTTCTTTTTATTTCCCAGATAGTATAACCCATTTTCAATGAATTGAAAATTCAGTGAAATAGACAAAGAAAGCAGGAATTGGGCTTCTCCAGGAATCATCGTTCAATGGATTCCTAGGCCTTCTGTAATGGAATATCACAACTAAGATGACTTATTACAAACATACTGTCTCAATTCAAATATATAGATTTGTAAGCTATAAATCTGAAGTCTGTAGGGGAGAATCCTTCCTGTCTTCCTCCTAGCCACTGGCATTTTGCCCAAAATACTTAGGCTCCAATTCCTAATTCAGTCATCTTTGGTGTCCTCCTTGAATTTTTCGGTGTCCACATCTTCCCATCTATAAGTACAGCAGTCATGATGGGATAGACCCCAGTCCAATCCATTTTGTCCTCATCTTTATTAACATCTTCAAAGAACCTATTTCCAAATAAGGCCACATTCATAGGACCAGGGGATGGACTTGAACACGTGTTTTGGGAGACAGATACAGCCAAAGACATAATCCAGCATATGAGTGAGCAGAGGACCTTCCACAGGCTGTCTGTGTTTGTCTTTCACACTGGTTTTATGTTCCCTGAATCTCTTCCTAAAAGAGAGAGTCCTGAGTTTCAGGGTTAGGAGCCTGCTTTAAGTATCAACTACACAGAAATGTCTACTTTCTGCCTAAAATAATCTTTTAAGAGGAATTTACATGAGTAATTTTAATTCTACAGTAATTTTTTAATATAAATTATGTAACAGTCCATTCAGAAGAAGAAATTCATTGTGAATTATGGCACATATTGGATTGGGTGCTGTTTGTCTGAATTTAATGTGTTTATACATTTAGCCACTGCCTTCAACACTTTGTTGTAACAACAGAAATCAGCTAACAGAGGAGATAAATGGATCAT
The DNA here is from genome assembly GCA_029593785.1 of Cabassous unicinctus. NCBI lineage: Eukaryota > Metazoa > Chordata > Mammalia > Cingulata > Chlamyphoridae > Cabassous > Cabassous unicinctus. The sequence goes on along the minus strand of JAQZBX010012174.1, from coordinate 27,206 downwards.
TACATTTATTGGGGATAGAAGAGGTTCCTGTACTTGTGTTGAGTATTTCATAAATAAATGAGAGTAGAGGCACATTGACTATATTCCCACAGAATTCTTTGTTCCTTGGCTGTATCTGGCTCACGTATCAGCCCCTTCAGCAATTACCATGGCATGAATAAAGAAACCCAGAACTTAGAGAAATGAGACCCGAGAAGGGAGCGGTGTTGTACTAGGGCCCAGCCAGCATCCTTCTTCCAGAGGAGCCACAGAGAAAGCAGAATCCCAGGAACCCTTTGACCTTTACTTTTTTTTATATTTTAAAAGATGCTTAAATTACATAAGTGTTACAAAAAAATTACAGGGAGTCTCATGTTCCCCACCTCTGACCCCTTCATAAAAATTGCCATTTAGGCAAACTGTTAAAAGCAAAGTATACATGGACTTAAATTTAGGATCCTCCTCAACCAGAAAATATACTGTCTATAAATCATGGGCTTCACCAACAGGAACATGAACCCCTTTGGGTGGCAGCTCCCAGATGTGAGTGTCTCAGGATTCAGATATGAAGGTAATGAGGATGATTCATCTGACCCCCAGACTCACTGTGGTTCTCCTTTTTCCCATGTGTCATTTCCCAGGTGTAGCTGCAAGAGTTGGCCCCAGGACTGGTGAAACCCTCCCAGATCCTTTTTCTCACCTGCTCTGTCTCTGGATTCTCTATCACAACCAATGGTTACTTTTAGCATTGGATGCTCCAGCTCCTGGGAAAGGGGCTGCAGCTGTTGTCAGCAATATGCTATAATGGTTACATGTACTACAATCCTTCAATAGAAGATTCTCCACCTTGAAAATTATTTCTTGGAAACTGTTCTCTTTGCAACTGAACTTTGGAACTGCTGAAGATATGAAGCATTTATTAATGTGCAAGAGGCACATTGAGGGGATATTAGTGTGAGCCCAGACACAAAACTCCCCTTGCAGGGTGGCCCTGGGCTGAAAGTGGTTCTTGGGAACATTCAGGGCAGGGGCCAACCCCAGCTTAGGTTCAAGGGAGATTTGGGGTAAGAGGTGAATCCTCTAATGATATTGGGTTTCTTCTTATTGCTTAAAAGCATTTAATCCCTAAGGATTCTCCATTATATCTATTCTAAGTAATGCCTAGATGTTTCCAAGCTTCAAACACAGAAAATATATTTGTAATGCTCTTATATCTATGTAATATTATATATAATATTATATTGTATTTTATTATGTTGTATACACACACTCATATACCATACATTAGATTTCTTCAAATTGTTATTCTGGATTAGACAGGAAATATGAAACAACTTTCATTCAACTGACTCTTTGATACTATGCAGTTAATTCTCAGGATTTAATTCTCTGTCCTGACTTGCCCAGGCAAAGTGTAATAATAATGATAAAGTGGATTTTGCATGATTGCATAGATAATTCTATGGCAGAATAATTTTTATAAGAATTGAAAATTAAAGAATCAATTTCTTTTCCCACAATGTGAACATGGATATCCCTCTTCTCTCAGGCCATTCAGAGTACTTGGTCATCAGTCTTAGCTTCCCACTACCACATAGAACCCCATCACCTCAGGGGATCAGGAGCAGAAAGAGGAGACAACATGACATGATCTTAGTTACATCATCCAGGTGCCTCACTTTATTCTCTCCATCATAGATGAGGCTCCTGCACTCTTTAGGTTGTAGATGTTCCAAACACATATCAGGCTGATCCTGATAGTGACAGTTAACCTGATATAATGAGAAAAATCACCCATTTCTCAATGGAAGCTGATGTCTCATAAGGTGATCAGAGCCTCCTCTGTCATCAGGAGCTCTGGGATACTCGCTGAGCTATCACCTTTGGGAAAGATGTGGAAATTTCCAGAGGGAAATGAGAAGATACATGTGGGACATGGCAAGTCTTTAACTTCATTTCTACAATAACAAGCTGACCTCTGCCCAGGAGTGGCTCAGGCTCACCTGCCTCACTTGTTACCTGGAGCTCGACTTTGACTGAAAGCTCCACCTATGCAGTAGGGTTGTGGGGTCTAATAGCTCTGTGCTGCAGGATGAGACTGGGGCAGGGGTTGGGTGGGGAACCAACAAACAGGATGGGAGGGGGTTTGTCAGGATCCAGACTACTCTAATCCTGGATTGAAGTGACCTGATGTTCTTTCCATTGATTTAGCTCTGGGAATCACAGGATGTCAATCAGATGGACAGTCCCCAAGGAGGTATTGCAGGCCCATTTGGACTGTGTTTGGTTATTTAGAGATATGAATTCCAAAATATAGTAGACATGAGACTATACTAATAAGAACTGGGAAGAGTTTTAATAGAAATCTCTTGATAGCCCAGTCCTCACTGAGATTCAACTGTGACATTATTATCACTCTCCATTTCAAAGCTTGAGGATCTGAGTTTCAAAACTCTGTGTGATATTGAAAAAACAACAGCTGTTTATAAACATATGTATGATAAATGTCTTTTAATTCATTCCCTCTTTCATACATTTTTCACAGGCAGTTGAGATATATTTAATTATTTTAAAGTAATAGCACAAATGGCCACAAGGAACTATGATTTAAGAACAATGTACCAGGTGAAGATGGGGAATCCTGAGGGTGGAAGAGGTGCTGGGGGAGTTGAGGGCCCTGATGACCTCCTTCAAATGTCAGAGGTGAGGGAAGAAATGGCCAGATGGTGGGTATTTGCATGATCATTACAGGTGAGGGACTACTTGGAAAGTGTCTGGTGAAACATCCAAGGTCATGCAGCTCCCAAGATGTGAGCTTCGATGTCAATCCAGATCAGGAGTCTATTGCACCTAACACCCTATGTATTGTCCCAACATCCTCTAAGCTTGTTCAGAGACTGATTATAGGAAGAAGAAGGTGGTAAGTACTTCAAAGATTGTGTTCCTGATAGAGGAGAGAGAAAGGGAAGAGAAATGTTTTCCTCTAAAGGTGGAATTCCAAAGACTTCAGAAATCTAATTTTGTGCCATCACCACTCTCTCTCTGTGGACTGGCAGCTTCTCTGGAAAGTGGTTCCTGAGCCATGATTGTATTTTGGGAACAGATGCTTGATTTCTAGTTCCTCAGATCTACATATAGAAGGGTATTTCACTGCAAGATAGATCAAAACCAGAGTTTCACCCATATATGATTAAGATGATTTAGATTGTGATATTGGTAATTTTTTTGCAGATGACATTAGATGGGACTTTGGACTGGATGTTAAAATGAGTTGAGAATTTTGAGGAAGTTGAGATAAGGTGAATTTAGATTGCATGTGGGATGCACATGAATCTTCTGGGGCCAGAAGTTAAACTGGTAGGTGAATAATGTCCCCCAGAGATACCCAGGTCCCAACACCTGGAATCTCTGAGGTGTGAGTGGTTCCCTTAGCCCTGGCTGTGCATTCTTCTTTAGCAACCTACTGAAATACAAATCTTGATGCATTGAAACTGGCAAATGGCTCAGTCATCTTTCCAGTTTTTTCAACAGTGAACATTTGACATGAAATCTGTCAACCATTTTTGCTTCCATTGCTGAGACCACAACATGAGGTCTACAAGGTAGTAAAAATCATGCGACTCTCTAGTCAAAGTAGTGTCTGGTAATTGCATTGCTTTAAATGTCCTCATCACTCAACAAGGAGGCAGAGGTGCTATTAACACCCCTTGCCATATATGGGTTAATACCTCAAGGGAGATGGAAGAGTAGGTGATTAAAATTCAGTGGTAATTTGATTATTCTCACTCTCCTGATTTTGTGATAATCAGGGTAGGATAAACATTTTCTATATTAGAAACCATGCATATGTCCCCAGTTCTAGTTATTTCCCCCTAGGACTGGTTTTTAAAGTGCTGATGATAAACTAGGCCTGATTCATTATATGATCATCCTGTAGGGTAAGAGACTGTAACATTGGGTACTTTTCATTGACTTTGAGAGATATGGCAGGGGGATGGATGTGGCTTGGGTGTTTGAGCATCCATCTCCCATATGGAGGGACCTGGGTTTGATCCCCCAGGACCTCCCAGTAAAAATGAAAAAAAAAAGAAAATAAAGAAGGCATGTGGACCACCAGGCCCCATGCCCAGGTGTGCTACCAGGCCCCATGTGTGGGTGAGCCATCAGGCCCCATGTGCAGGTGAGCCATCAGGCTCCATGCATGGCTGCATTGCCAGGCCCCAGGAGTGGGTGAAGCATCAGGCCCCATGACCAGGTAAGCCACCAGGCCCCATGCGTGGGTGAGCTGTGTGAGCCATGCAGCAAGGTGATGACATAACAGGAGAGTGACACAAGGAAGAGCCAAGATGAGATGCACCAAAAAACCAGGAATAAAGGTGTCACAGGTGGTAGGATGCCTCTCTCCCACATCAGAGATTCTGAGGCTTGAATCCCAATGAAGACAGGAGGAGAAGGATGAGAAGAGAGGTCAGGAAGTGGACACACAGAGTTGCCCAGTGAATGGATAAAAAAACCGCAAAAATGGGGGTAGGTGAAAATGGATAATAGTAAATAAATAAATAAATCCTTGAAAAATGTGTAGGGGAGGAAGATACAGACTCTAGTTAGTAGTAATACTTTGATGATGCTCTTTCATGATTTGCTAACAAACGTTTCACAACAAAGCAGGGTTTTTGTGCAGGGGTGATGTATGGGAGCCCTGTATGATGTTATGCATGGTTTTTTTTGTAAGTTCATGATGTTTAATGAACACTTATAGTTTATGTATGTTCATGTATGAATTATATACTTCAATAAATTGTGTTTTTTTTTTTAAATTCATTGGTAACCTCATCTGAAGTAAGGTACAAGTCAAATTCTATGTAGGGCTTCTTTAGATGTCCCTCAGGGGTAGGGAAGTCTGGAAGCAACAATTACTTAAAATAGGTCTGATTATCCTGCTTGGAGTAAATTATGCATAGGTGAAGGCCTTCTAATGTGCTGATGTTGTGTTACCCAACATTTACTGACAACATTGTTGAAAGCCACAATCTAGCAGGCCTGAACTGTATCCACCTTCTTGTTTGAGGTGGTAGGTGGACTTATGTTGTTGAAAATAATTCAGAGGAGTATGCTAGACCTGGTTAAGAGACCAAGAAGTAGACCATGAATCAGCCTAATAGGCATTGTTTGTGTCTTAGTGTCTGAGGGAGGCTTGTGTTTGTGAGTGTTAGGAATCTCTCTTTCCTCAGAGAACAGATGATGTCCATGTATATGACAGAATTTGACAATCCTTGTATTTTATAGGGATTTTAGTGCCCAACATTTTCCCTGTAAATGATGATTTAGTGTGGCTAGCTCTTTCAATGAACTTCTTGAGAGACACCCAGTAGTCAGTTGACAGTTATAAAGTGCCAGCATCAAACAGCATCAACATTATTTACTGTTTATCAAAGACCATTTGTAAAGGTCTTGGGAGTAGCAGCTAGAGGTTTTAAAATTTATTTTATTTTATTTTATTTTTGTAATTAGTACTCAGTAGATAAAGTTGGCCAAGTAAGTCACAGTAAAGTAATTACCCATGCTCTTGTATATATAATATATAATTAGATAATAGTAGGAATAAGAGCTTAGATGGCCATGATTTGTGCATTAATTTTGATATAACTGATAATTAATTGCCAAGCTTTAAGAATGGGATGAATAGGGCTATGGTCTCGGGAGATGGTAGGTACAATTATTACTTCTTTGAGGAGATGATCTTGGATTATAAGCCAGAGCCCTACAGGACCTTGTTTCATGCAATATTGCAGGTTTATTGCCTTGATTGGCAGGGCCAGTTCCATTTCACATGGAGGCAAGAATTTGTTCTTACTGTAGGTGATGAGTTTAAAGCACCACTAGGGGTAGCTGTTCAATAAGATTTGTTCCAATTGTCACAATTCCTAAGTAGGACTTTGTGTTTGATATGCAGGAGAAGGAGGCCAGGCTCTCTAGTGCAGGGCACAAAGGCCCCACTGTAGGGTGGCACCTGGGCCTGATAAGCAAGGATCTGTGACCCTGATATGAGTACCACTGATATCCTGCCAATGGCTCCACCTCATGAATACTTCGAGCCTTGCCAAAAAAATTTGAGTAATTCTCCCCATGAATTTGACAGGTTGGGACTCCCTGTAAAGATATTTTCCACTGTTTGATCTCAAAGGGAGTCCTCCTCAGGTTGAAAGATGAGCTCTGTGTCACTTTTGATTGAATTCTTGAAGAAATATAGCATTGCATCATCTCAACCTTTTTAAGTAACATACGGGCCTCATTAATTTTCTGCCAGTGCACATCTGCTTTGACAGGTATATTCACTATGGAAAGTGTGTCTTCATATTCTTATGTTATAAATATTTGAGTAATTAGGGGAGGGCCTCCTAGTCTTTAGTAATACCAGTCAGTTGTTTCATTTTTTGAATGAGGGTGCCAACTCCAATACAAACTTAAAGCCTCACATCAATCTGCCCCTTCCTTCCTGTCCCCTCCAGCAAAATCATTAAGATTATTTTAAATATCCAATCAAATATAAATTTCAGTCTTTACAGTTTGGGCTTCCACATTGGGGTCCTGCTTGCTGTTATTTGTGGTGATGGGAATTATTTGTGCTTCCTGTAGACTGGACACATAGTCAACTGTTTCTCTCTCTAAGGAGGCCCAATCAACCTCATGGGGCTCAGAGTTTGTTTTTACTAGCTTGATTCTAGTGAGATCATTAGTAATTGTCCCAGATGGTGAGAGCCCAATGTCATGTATTTGTCATGCTCATATGCATCAGCCCTGAGAAGGGCCCATGAACGTTTCATTTGAGTCTTATATTCCTTAAGTGACTTAGGAACACATTCTGGTGTCTTAGTGAATGCTAGTATAATATGCTCAGGCACCCTTTTTGTTGCACAACAGTTTCTTAGCTACTTCTCAGCAGACATTTGGAGCCTCTCTAGACTGTACAGTCAGGGAAGAAAGAGCAACAGCATGGAGAAAGTAACAAAATAATGATGGTAGACTCCAGTAGCAACATTGCTTGTAGGGAGCTATTATGTTTCCAGTGGAGGAGGTGTCCCCTCAAGTTAGTAGTGTGTTAAGACCCATACACATGGGCCACAGACTCATTGGTTGGATTTCTACCACAGCAGTATCCTAACTGCTGTGGACCAGGCAATGCAATGTCTATCACATTCCCTTAGTCCCACATGCTCTCATTCCCATCCACCTCACTCACAAGTCACAGCTCCTGAAAAGTGGTGCCTATCCCCTGTGCTGCAGGCTTCTACTGAAGGGCCATGACAAGCCCATCCTTATGTAGCCAATGTTGCTCAGTGATGCAGTGTCAGTATCAATCAATAGTAGATTTTCCCATTTGGGGGAGCACTCACAACCACAGAGTCTCCCCTCTTGCTATTCTAGGGATGGACATTAGCAGATCCTGAGGAAAATTTAAATCTATAGGACCACCAATTTCAGGTGGGAAGTCTAGGCATCACCTTGCAGAGGAAAGAGGGAAGAGCACCAAGTAATATGGCTATAGTTCAGAAACCCATGGAAATTTCCCAGTGTTAGCTCTGTGAGAGATACACTTAGTAAGCTGGGAGCAGCCAAAATGCATTATGTTTTATTTCCAATAGTCATGACTAAAACATTGTAGTCTTTGAGAAATTTGTTTTAAATCAGTTAAGTTGTATCTTAAATCTCAGTTCAAGTGGAGGTCAGGTGCAACTCAATGGAAAACTGAGTTCATAATGCATGAGAAAATATAGTTTGCTACTCACAGGTCCCAGAGAGAGAGGAGTTTCATGAGTTGCTGCCAGGAAATGCAATCACCTCAGGTGGCTCATCTGGCAAGTTGGAGCAAATAAGCAGAGAATTATGGAACAGACGGCTTATAATTTTATTGGGACCTAGGGTGGGATGTTAGATTTCCCATTGGAGCCAAGGTTTGATTAGTTTACAGCAAGTATATGAAAAGGTATTGGCATTATAGGGCATTTTGGAGGTTTACATTGTCACTTTTGGACAAGCTGTGGGTTCTGGATGACCTGTGTGAGTGGTATCCATGTTGCTCTCTGATACAGGTTTTGGCTCTGGGGAAGTTCATGCCCCAGGGCTGGAAAGCTGCTTATTAACTACTTCTCTGGGCAGTGTTGAGTAAGGTGGTTTAACCAATGTAAGATGAATGCTGTAGGGGCACACATGGAAAATTAAGTTATGTATCCTGAAACTCCACTTTTAGGTATATACCAAAAATCATTGGACAGAGGAATTTAAATCTAAATTTGTGCACCAATGTTAGTAGTTGCATTATTCACAATAGCTAAAAGGTGGAAGCAGTCCATGTTTCTATGAATAAATAAATAGATAAAGAAAACATGGTATATAAACACAAGGGGATATATTTCAGTTGTAAGGAGGAATGAAGTTCTAATGAGTGCTACAGCATGCCTGAACCTTGATAATGATATTCAGTTAAAAAGGGCAAATACAAAAATAAAAATATTGTATTGTTTCACTTATATGAAATGTCTAAAATGTGCAAATTTATATAGAGAGAAAGCAGATTAGTGGTTACCAGTATCAGAGGCAGTGTTTAATGGAGGTGGTGTTTCTGTTTGAGGTGATAAAGATATTTTGGAAATATTTGTGGTTACTGGGGCACAAAATTTAAAATATAATTAAGGTCACTCAAATGTATACATGAAAGTATTTAAAGTTGGAAATCTGTTTTGCACATATGTTACCATAATACTTAAAAATAAATGGAATGAAATATTGGTACTTGCTATCGCATGGATGGACATTGGGAACAGTGTACTAAGTTAAAGATCCAGTCCCAAATGGCCACATACTTAATGATCCCTTTAATATCAAAGTCCAGAATAGGGAAACCTATAGGGACAGAAAGTAGATTGTTGGTTGATTAGGGCTGAATGGGAGGAGGAAGAAGAAGAGGGTGATAACCTGGAAGGTACATTGATTCTTTTTTTAATTTTTAAATTAGTTTTATTGAGATATATTCATATAAAATACAATCTACCCTATGTGTACAATCAATGGCTTTTAGTATCATCACAGTGTTATGCATTCACCACTACAAAAATTTTGGAACAATTTCATTATTCTGAAAAGAAAAACTCCACACTTCTTAGCAGTCACCTTTCAATCCCTCTATCCTTCCCCAGCCCTACATAACCACTAATCTAATTCCATCTTTGTAAATTGATTTATAGTCACATTTTATATAAATGGAATTATACAATATGCAGTACTTTGTTTCTGGTTTATTTTACTTAGCATAATGTGGGCTTTTCCCCCTGATGTTAACATCTTGTAACATGAACATGCATTTGTTCAGTTTCACAGAAAATGATCTTATATATGCAATATTACCCAGATTCATATTTCACATGAGGTTTTACTATGCTATCAGTCCTGTGTTACACTTTTTAGCTTTTCTTCTAGTAATGTACATGACCTTAGACTTTCCCTTTCAACCACTGTCATAGCCATAAAATACTACTGCTGGTTACAAGCATAATATTGTGTTTTAATCTTTTCTAATCATTTCCAAATATTAACAAACAATGTTTTTACTGATTCTGCCTAAGTTACCCCTCAGCTTTGCATTCTCCAATGTCATTCTATTTTCTGGTGACCTATATTCTAATTATTAACTTCATGAGTTTACACAATATATTTAGTTCATAATAGCTCCATCATACAGTTGTTATCTTTTTGTATCTGTCTTGCTTCACTCCCTTAGTCCCACATGCTTTTAGCCAGGTCCACCTCACTCATGAGTCACAGCTCCTGAAAAGGGATGCCTATCTCCTGTATTGCAGGCTTCTACTGTACGGCCATGACAAGCCCTTCCTTATTTAGCCAGTGTTGCTCAGTGATGCAGTGGCAGTGTCAAACAACTATCGATTTTCCTATTTGGGGGAGCACTCCAAACCAAAGGCTCTCCCATCTTGCCATACTAAGAATGGGGGTTAGCAGATCCTGAGGAAAAAGTAGATCTATAGGACCACCAATTTGGGGTGGAAACGGCAGGCAGCAAAAAGCATCATGGATGTAGGTCAGCAATACATGGACCCTTCAAGATAATGTTAGCTCTCTGAGAGAGCCATTTGGTAAGCTGACAATAACACTGGTAGTAATATCTACCAGCTCTAAAATCGTTCTAAGAATGCACACTCCACATGACTCATCTACAAATTTGTGAGAAGGCAGTTCCAAATGCCCATTCCTGCACAGACATTGAAAAACAAGCAGAAAATGTGAGAACCAATTTTGTTAGGGAATTTAAATATTAAATATATGTAATCCATTGGGAGTAGACACACAGTGACCATATTCCTAAGCCATCCTTGATTCTTGGCCATATGTGGCTCCTTGATCAGCTCATTCAACACATTATTGGCTTGGAAGTACAGAAAATTGGGTTTAGTAATGGTGCACCCCTGGGGGAGGGCTGTGGAATAGCATACAATGGAAACATTCTATAACCTAACTCTTAAGTCCCATGTTGGCATCAACAGAGAAACTTCCAAGAATGAAGTTTCTTTAAAGCTGAGCAGCCTGGCAGCTGAGGACACAGCCATGTATTACTGTGCCAAAGACACAGTGAGAGGAAGTCAGGCTGAGCCCAGACACAAAACTCTCCTGTAGGACCCAGGAGGGGGCTGGGCTGCAGTTGACATTCAGGACCACCAGGGATCATGCAGGGGCCAACCACAGGGGCAGGTGAGGAGAGGGGTTGGGGAAGAATTTCCTGACCTTGCCTGAGGTCCCTGCTTCATTCCTTGCAAGTATTAACCCCCAGAGAGCCACCACTGCATTTTTTCTAAGCAAAGTTATGATGTATCTGGGGTTCATGCAATGTATAGATTTTTAAAAATGCTATTATGTACCTGTGAATAGTTCTCCACCCCACCCCAACCCTGCAATTTCTACTGGATATGACTGAAAGTTTAAACAAAACTTGCTTTCAACTGACTTTGAGAAGTAATTCTCTGAATTTAAGTAAATCTCTTAAGGGTGTCCATGAAAAATAACCCTCCCTTAGCATCATGGAGTGCCAAGGTCCTTAGTTGGAAGGAGGAGAAAGAGGGAAGTGCTGGCCTCTGTGCTTATTTTAATTCCTTATGAAACCTGATGTGATATTACATGGGAAGTTATAATTATGTTATTCACACACAGAACACAGTTTTACAATATATGCATTAGAAAATGATAAATTATACTATAAAAATAAAAGACAATGCTTGTTTCTTTTTCACTTGTCCAATGAGTATACCTAAAACTGTTTACACTTAATGTATTTATTTTAAATTTCATGGATGTTTTAATCAAACACTTACCTATATATTCTTTTACTCTAAAAGTATCAAGCATTTTCTTATAAATAAAATACAAATCTGCAAACACACAATTTTCTGTGAAGAAGTTCGGGTAATGGGGAAGAAATTATTACATACTTAATCATCTAGCAAAGCCACAAGTCTCTGCAGGCAGAGCTGCCCTGACATCCTCCCAGGAAGTCCTGTGCCTTTCTAGCTTGTGCTTGGGCCTCATGCTCCAGGGCTTCCTGGGAAGCTGAGGGCTTATCACTCTGCCTCCATGCAGCATCTCTGACTGTGAAACCATTTTCTCCATGGTGCATCTTGTGTTTAGAGAATGAGAGTTCCTGTTTGTGGATGTGAGAATCCAGGTGCACTTCCTGGGATCCAGCCCAGGAGCACAGATGCCCTTCCAGAAATTAGCATTACCTGTGAGATAACTGGCTCCTTTTCCATTGTACTTTCTGAATTCCAGCTTCCTGGTGAAAGGATGGGATATATGGGCAGGATCAACAGTGGCTGAACATCATCCACAGGACAGCCACCTGGACTCATGACAGCCTCACAAGGGCACCTCCAGGGCCAGCTGCATTTACAGGTGAGCTTCAGAGGTGAGGACACAGGTGTGTATCCTGCTGTACTTGTTAACACCAGGGACCTCAGGGGAGGGCAGGAGGCACACACACCCATTCATGAGACAAACTCTTGTCAAGCTAGGAGTGGATGGGATCATTCTAAAAATGATAAAGGGAATGTAGAGAAACCTATATGGCCCCCTGTTGGGGAGCCTAACCTGGGGCCACTGCTGATTTTCACAAAGCATTTTATGACTCTATTGAGAACAATATGAACTGTTTCTCTTCTATTCTATGATCAAGCAAACTAAAAAAAGCATTCACTGAGATGCATCTTAATAGATCATGATTTAATATATTTTTATATGTTGCCAAAGTTGATTTACTTATATTATGTCAAATATATTTTACTTGTAAACTGATGAGGAATATTGGATTTTAATTTTGTTTTTCATAGTGACTAAGTCAATTTTATTGCTTATAATATTCTGTTCTCATAAAATCATTTGGTCCACATTCCCACATTTTATATTTTCACAGAGATTTCATGTAAGATTTAAGTTTTTTTTTCTCTAAAATATTTGAAAGAATTTTCCAAGTTAACCAGTGAATCCTATAACTTTGTTTTTGTGGGAATTTTCTTCATCAAGAATTCAATTATTTATTAGATTGGGAAACACTGTCATTGTAATTGGAAACATTGTAATGTGTGACTTCAAAGGAATTTTTGGATTCCATGTAGTTGTGCAGCCTTTTGGCATGCATTTTATATAGTGTTATCTCCTCATTGTTTTCCTTTTCTGTGAGATCTTCTGGTGACAATCTGATTTCAATCACAGTGTTGATAATTTGTATTTTTAGATTCTGTTGATCATTATAGAAAGTTATTTTCCAAATTGAATTGTGTCATTAAACAATTCCTTGCCTTTATTTCTATTCCAAACTTGATTATTTTATTCCATCTACTTACGTTTGTTCATTTTACTCTCCTTTTCATGCCCTCTTTAGGTGAGCATGCTGTTATGACTTTGCTTTCCTTCTCTTATTTATATTATAATATATGAAATATATAAATTTTGCCCATAAACCTGCTTTAGTTACCTCTTCCAAAAATGTTGTTGGTGCATTATCATTATCACTTATTCTCCACATTATTACTGTCACTTTTTATCACTTTTAAATATTTTATTATGGGCTTTTACATTAGTGAGATGTGTTAGCCCACTGTGGTGATAGTTTGCATTTCTTTCATTTCTGAAGATGTTCATTCTCTGCTCATAGCCTTATTATGCATTCATAAATATTCATTGTTAAAATGTGCATTAATTTGTTACTGAATTTTTTAAAGTAGTCATAAATATTGTCATCCTTTGTTGAGGCAAAGTGTACTTTATTTTGGGTATAAGCTCTTTATCATAAACGAATTTAATAAATTTGTGGCATGACTATCCATTTAGTAAAAATTATTTTCATAGTTATTTCCATTGCAATATTTTTTCATTGTAAAGAGCTCCTTCTATTTGGGGACCTGAGAACTAAAAAGTTGAAATCCTCTGACCCATGGAGCCCACTGCAGAGTTGGGACAGGGACACTGTCACCCAATAGACTAAAGTAGACTTACTATTTCATTATATTTTTGATGTAATATTTATGTAATCTAAATATCCTTTAAAAATAAAATAAATGCTATGATATATATAAAGTATAAATACAATCTCTACAAATTGCAGCATGCTGTATTCAAGGCCGTGTTCCTGAATAGATAAGATAAAAGGAGGCTTTCAGAAATGACAGGGTCTAAAACAGTCACTGTCCAAGTAGGGACACTGAGCCTGAGGGGAGTGACCTGCCCCAGGCATGCAGGTGTGTGACATGTCAGGGACAGAAGCAGCAGGAGCCCCATGCACAGCTGTGAAGAAGGGAGGTGAGGGCTCACCTAGGTGCCTAAATTCTGGATCCCTTGGTGATAACTCTAATCACAGTGTTAATAACAGGAAATAGCTCCAGTCCCCTACTATGAACATTAAAAATAAAATATCTGCTCTGATTCCCAGTGTTTGTCCTGGCAGATTAAATCTCCTAAGGGTAAGCTCAAATCCTCATGGTCACAGGGATGGAGGGCAGAGAGCTGTACTCTTCTCTCTGCCAGTACTGACTCCTAGGATCTCAGCATCAATCCCAGGATTCAATGAAACAGACCTCAGGCAGGAACTCCCAGCTGATGTACAAAGGCCTGATTTTTGGGCAAGGAGTTGCCCTCTAGCCATTGTGAGCTTGCTCTTCTGCCACAAACCATTCACTGTGCTGCTATATTGACAAGGATTTGCATATTAATTTCCCTGATGTAGTGGAAACCATTTTCACTGAGTTCATAATTCTCTGGCATTGACAGTGAAAACAAAAAGTGGGCTTTTCTGGGATCCATGAATGGATCCATGATTGGATTCCTAAGGCTGTTGTAAAAAGTAACAAAAATTGGATGGCTTAAAAAAATAGACATATATTTTCTTGCCGTTCTGGAGGCTATAAATCTTAAGGATGTAGGGGAGATCCTTCCCATCCTCTTCCTAGGCACTCGTGCTTTGCCTCAAATCATTCAGCTTCAATTCCTAACTCAGTCATCCAATGGCATCCCCTTAGATTCTGTCTGTCTGGATTCAATTCTTCCATTTATAAGTACTCTTCCAGTATTCTTATTGAAATAGGGCCAAATGTAATCCAGTTTAGATGTATCTTTTTTAATTAGAGCCTTTTAAAAATAAATTTAGAAATATTTTAAAAAATAAAATAAAAAGATACTTAGAGTACATAAAATGCTACAGAAAAAGTATAAGGGATTCCCATATGCTCCTCCCCACACCTCCCATTTCCCCCCACATTAACAACTTCTTTCATTAGTGAGGTACATTCATTGTAATTGATGAACACTTTTTGGAGCATTATCACTAAGCATGGATTATAGTTTACATTGTAGTTTACACTCTCTCCCACACAATATCATAGGTTATGGCAGGATATATGACAGATATGGCAGGCCCGTATCTGTCATTGTAATGTCATTCAGGCAATTAGATGCACTTAAACAGCATCTTCAAAAATCTATTTCATAGTTAAAGAACAATGGCTTCAACAAGTCTTTTGGGGAGACACAATTTAACCCATAAATCTAATCCAATGTATCTGTGAGCTGAGGGCCTTCCACAGGCTGTCTATGTTTGCCACTCAGAGGAGGGTTTATGTTCCTTAAATTCCTCCCAAAGGAACAGTGGGGTCCCAGGCAGGGTAATGTGTCCTCCTAGGATTTGGCAATCATCCTCGTCCCACAAAAGCCTCAGAACACCAAGGTCCAGGGAACTCTCCTGGCCCCTTGGATCATTATATTACATCACTGTCTTCAAGAGTAGCTGCACAGAGTTGGTCATTGAAATGGCTGCCATTGAAATATTTAGGGATATTTATGGCCACTCATAAATATGCCTGAAATATATCAGAGAATAGAAGTATTGCCTTGGCAGGGCCATGGATACAGACACAGTGTAAACCAAGGCCCAGGACCAAGGCCCATTTCATATGAGTAATAGCTGCACAGAGAAAATCTCATCTCACACAGTTTTCTGACCAGTTATTCTCCAACTAGAACTATTTGGAAGAGTTATTCAAACTTATTCATCTCAGGCTTCTATTAACAATACAGTAGGTTGCTTTAGACTACCATGAAATTCTGAACTCTCTGTCTGGACAACTGTGTAAATAATTTCAGCCTGATTGAGTGCTATTATATCTCTCCTTGATGCCACAATGACTGAACATACATTCTCAATGATGCTCATTATAACTATAAAGGATAACTCTTTCTTTGTTTCAGACCTTACAGTTTACTACAGATACAATGTTGGCACCTAGGACTGATTTCCTGGAAACAATAAGTGATGTGTGTGTGTGTGAGTGTGCAATTTTGTATGTGTGTGGTGTGTTTGGGGTATCCTAAATAGGATTTACATCTACTTGCATAGCAAGAGACTTAAATGCACTCAGGGAAGACTGAGATCCTGAGAAGATTGCTTCCCTTAGAAGGGTAAGGTTGTGCTTCCACCAGCAAGAAGTGACCAGGCAATTTAAATGTTCAGTGTTCTCCTCTCTTCCTTTCTGTACCCAACATCACAATTCCATGTTCAGGCTTCCAACTTTGATATTAGTGATTTTTTCAGTAAAAGATTCATGGATTTGTTGGACATTCTGTAAACATTAAAACTAGAAGCTGGTTTGTACTCTACCTGAATCTACAGGAGACAAGAGATTCTACCAAGGCTGCATGGAAAACCAATTATCCCCATAGTGTCTTTAATGTTACAGTTTTCCTCTGTCAGTATGTGTGTAAAATATTACTTGATTTTCTGCTGAGGAGGAAACACCATGCCTCACCAATGCCTAATGGCCCACTGATCTGTTCTGGCTAATCAATCAACCATTACCCATTAAAGATAAGTGTTTTTCTTCCTACCACTAGTCTCTTTGGTGAGATATTTTTTCTCTCAAATTACTCTGGTAAATTTAAATTATTTCTTCAAGATTTATTTCTTTAAAAAGTTTTTCCAGAGCTAACCACCTTTCATAAAATTAGATTATATCCTTCATCATTCTATACAAATCATTCATAATTATTGCCATATTGAAGTATTATTTATTTCATAGGTTCCTATGATTTTAACACTCCCCCAAGACAAGGGTACAGCTAATAATTTCTTAATGGGATAGATAATAATTAGTTTAGCTTTTGTGGGTCACTTAATCTCTATGGCATCTACTCTATGGCTGTGAAGTGTGAAAGCAGCCACAGGCAGTGATGCTAAGTGTGGCTGTGGGTCAGAAAATGTTTATTCACAAGTCCAGGCAGTTGATCTATGTGCCATGGTTTCTAGACTCCTTGTCTAGACTGAAAGGTCTATGCAGAAAAACACTTTACCTGATTTTCCTCACCAGTCAGTTCTCCATGAAACATACCACCTGACACACCATGGTCCCATAGGAAAATGGGTTGAGGGAATACCCAATAGAAATTTATGTGGCTAAATAAGAATTTCAGCAATAGAGAGAAGAAAGATGAAAATAAAATGGCATTCTACTTTGTTCTTGGATCCAAAATGTAAAACTGTAGTTTTTTTCTCTGACTTAATCTCATAGAGTATCTGAAACTCACCAACCAGGTAACAGGAATGATGTAATGAGACTCCAAGGTAGAAGCTGCAAGAATGGACCACCCCAATTGGTTGTGGAGATACTTAGAAATGCTCATCATTTCCTCATTGTTTTTCTGCCCAGCAGCCTGAAATTCTCCCAGGATGCCCCTTGTCTGGGCTGCCCAGAAAGTTAGCAACTTAGTGGGAGGAAAATTGATCTTCTAGGACACAGGGAAGAAACATTTCCCTGGAAGGTACACAACCTAGAAGCTCATCCTCAGAGCCTACCTCATTTGTTCTCTCAAGACCACATATAAATCACCCCAGATGTAAATATCTCACTAAGTGAAACCTTACTGGATTCTTATTAACTTGCTGGCTATCCTATCCTGTGAGAAACTCACATTCAGAAACAGTGACTTTCATAAATATGTGTTGTGTTTAATGAAGGATAACATTGTCTGAGGTTCAGTTACCAGATTCTAACCCAGGTGAGGGGAGGTCCTCTCATACCATCACAATAACCTGCATATCTGGA
Organism: Cabassous unicinctus; assembly: GCA_029593785.1. Taxonomy (NCBI): domain Eukaryota; kingdom Metazoa; phylum Chordata; class Mammalia; order Cingulata; family Chlamyphoridae; genus Cabassous; species Cabassous unicinctus. The sequence continues at coordinate 9,582 of JAQZBX010012174.1, read as the reverse complement.
TTACCACTCAACATTTCTCACATTTTATGGAACTGCCAAACCCTAGATGAGAAACTAGTATGTGGGCAAGATGGTCAATGATGGAAGTAATAGCTACAGGCCTGCCTTCAAATCTCATGTCACTGAGGACAATGCTAAAGGCCAAATGCATTTGAAACTGAGTAGTCTGAAACTTGGTTAATGTGCAAGACAAACACCAGCAAAAGCAGTGAAGCACAGGTAGGCAGAAGTCTCTCCCTTTGGGATGCCTCTAGTACATTGGGCTGCTTCAAGAACTCAGTACACATTGGTTACAAAGTCCTAACTCCAGGAGCAAGTGAAAGAAGAAGATCGAAAATATTCCCTGTTGTGTCTTGAGGTATCCACTTTATCAAACCCAAAAGTCTTTCCAGGGACTCTTCAACATTCTGAGGTAGAAATGGGCTCCTTGGTTTCTCTTGCAAAGATGAGGGAGACAGATCAAACCATGGAGAAACCATCTTTTGAGTGTGTGAGCTTTGTGAAACACAGATAGTTTTCAAGTAGAGAGATGGCCATAGAAGTGATTTAGAAACTGGCAATTTGGTATTTGGGATTTAGAGGTATGAATATCAAAGTAAAATAAGAGGCATGAGACCATTATATTTGAGTGTCTATCAAAAAAGTTTTCAAAATTTTTGTCATATATAGCCATTTCCACCTTGGGCTACAAGTGTGACCTCAGTGTTCACTTAATTTTCAAAGTCTGATGATCTCAGTTTCAGATAATCTGTGTTCTAATGAATAACCACACAAATGTCACTTATAAGTACATGTTCTTTAACAATGCCTGGTAATGAATTTTGTGCTTGATGCAGTTTACACAGCGTTCTGACTTGTGTCATGTACCATAAATTTATATATGTTCTTTGCCTTAATCCACATTCTTGTGGTGTGTACCCATTTCACATAAGATCTCTTGAAGATGTTATTTTAATTAAGGTATGTCCCAATGGAATGAGATTGGGCCTTAATCTTGACAACTGGATTCTTTATAAGCCTAAGAAATTCAGAAATAGGCAACAAAATATCAGAGATGCAGCCAGAAGCCAGAAGACTATGGGAACCTATAAGAGAAAAAACAAGACATCACCATGTGATGGCAAACCCACAGAATCTCTAGGATTTCCAGTCATCCAGAAGGCTATGGAACTTGGGAGGAAGGAAACATTTTAGTCTCGAAAACCATGAGGCAGTTAATGCCTATTGTATAAGCCAACACATTGTGTGGTATTTGCCATACAAGCCTGGAAACTAAGACAGTTTTTGGTACTGTAAAATGGGGGCTGCTATTACAAACACCTAAAAATGTGGAAATGGCTTTGGAACTGAGTAATCTGTAGAGGCTGGAGCATTGTAAAGTGCTTGACAGAAAAAGCCTAAATTGATTTCACAAGACTACTCATAGAAATATTGAACTATGAAGTCAGAGAAGGAAATGATGAAAGTGTTATTGGAAATTGTAGGGAAAGCAATCCTCAATATGAAGTAGCAAATAATTTGGATTGGCCATGGACATTGCATGCAATGACCTTGTATATTTAGTTGAGGGTATTCCCAAGCTAAGTGTAGAAGGTGCAGCTTGATTTCTCCTTGCAGCTTATAGGAACATGTAAGAGGAAAGTGTTATTCTGAGAATTAAACTCTAAGCACAATGGATCCAACAATTCTTGGTTCATGAAATGCTCAGTATATCCTGATAGCATATTTTGAGTACTGGGTAAAAATATGATGTAGCAAGAAACTCTCTAAACTTCTGGGAAAGCATCAAGCAGAGAACATGGTTTCATATGGAAGTTTCACTGAATAAATTTTTACTAAAGAAGGTGTGGATGAACATGTATCCAGTTAGGTATCTTAAAGAAAGCCAGGACTGCAAATGCTGTAATCCAGGAAGTAATGTGTTGAGGGTAATTTTGTCTGATGGATTGAATCCCCTTGAGCTACATACAAAGCTGCCAAGGTTTTTGGAAAATGTTTACTAGTAGAAACACTACTATCCTTTGAGAAGGTGTGTCCTGATCAATGTTTTCATGCAAAGTGAGAATGCAATTCCAGTGCTCTGAGATGGTGAGATCTAGACTCCAGCATTGAGAGACAGAATGCGGACTGTGACAGCACACAGAAAGAGTGAGACTGCTGCTTGCACAGACCTGGAGTACAAAGCACCCATCCACAGATGACTCTCACACACTGAAATATAATGGAGCTCACCCTGCTGGGGTTTGGTCTTGCTTGGGAACCATTATGCGTGTTTTCCTACCAAATTATCTCTTTTACAATGGGAATGTACTTCTTGTTGTTACACTATTGTTTTTAGAAAAAAGAAAACTTGTTTTCTATGTTTCACTGGTCAAAATTTTGCTGCAGGGCAAAACACATTCACAAATGATTTTAATGATTCTTTGGTTTTTTTATTTGTTCTAAGATGGCTTAAGGTTTTGTGATGTCATGATACAATTAATGTATTTTGCATTTGGGAATATGTTTTAGTTTTCTGGCTGCTAAAAATTACTATAGAAAAGGAATTTATTGGCTTATGCTTCAGAGGCAAGAAGGCTTGCTTCCTCCCAAGGTCAGTATCTCCTGGCAGGCAGGCAAACTTTGGAGATTCTTGGCTTTTCTGACACATGACAATGCACATGGCAGCATCTTTGCCTTTTTCTTTAGAATTCCCTTGACATCCATCTTCTGGCTACTCACTGTGACTTCTCCCCTGTGTTCAATTTCCTTTGCTTATAAGGAAATAAGCATTTTGGATTATGGTCCAACTGAACTCAGTTTGGGCACACCTTAACTTATAATATAGGTGGAGATTCTCTTTCAAATGTGTTCACCTCCACAGACCCAGGTGATGGGACCTGAACATGTCTTTTGTCAGGGACATGATTTTATCCCCAACAGAAATCCATGTCTTGTTTTCAGGTTTGTAGATCTGACTTTGGTGTCTTGAGTTATGTCTTCCAAATTTAGATTCGTTCTTGATATTCATATTCATTCATCTATGTATGTGAACCCATCATAAAGTAGATTTCTGGAAGCTGTTATTTTTAGTTAAGTTGTGACACAACAGAATGAGAATGAGCTTTAATGTGGATTACATTGGCCTTTTATAAGCAGTAGAAATTCAGAAGGAAAAAGCCTCAGGGAAGAACTAGCAGCCAAAAATATGAAGGACCAAGAAGAGAAAGGAGAGGACATAGCCAAGTGATGGAAAAGCTATAATACCCCAAAGATTGCCAGCTTCTGACCACAGAAGGAAAAGAGTCTTCTGGACTCCCAATATATGAGAAAAATGAATTACCATTTTTAACTAACTTTTTGTGCGGTTTTTATGATGGCCTTATGAATATTAAGATGCACAAGCAGTTGAATTAATTATATTCCTTAAAGTTTCAATGCTTCTTGCTCAAAAAGTTGCAGAGTGCACAACCTGAGCACACTTGAGCACAAGAAATCTTGAGAGTGGAAGAGGTGCTGAGAGCACTGGGATACCTCATGACCTCCTTTTAATACTAGAGCCCAGGAAGTTCAAGATGAGTGTAGAGCCTGTTTGGATTTGTGCAAGGAGTGGGGACAGATCAAACAAATCTTCATCTCAGTTGTGCATAATTATTTTCTATCTTTGATTTTAAAAATTCTGTTCAAATAATGCTGGAAGGATCATGGTCCATTTCCTTCTCACATCAAGGAGCTGAATGTTCACCTAGCCATTCTAGAGTTGGTAAATCCCCTGGGAATGGCCCAATCTCATGTAAATCCCCAGGGTTGGTTTTGAATATGAACCCCGTTCTGTGGTCTCTGGGAACAATGTTTCAATCTATATGTTCATGAAATATTCTTGCAGGCTGTGCTGAGTGGGATGCTAAGAGGAAAATAAGGCAAGAGCTCATCAGAACCTGTGTTCCTGAGAAAGGAGAGAGAAGGGAAAGTCAGGTATTTCTCTCTCAGTGGGGACTTCTCATAGGTTCAGATTATATTTTTGCATTACCTTAAAATCTTTCTCCCTGTGGACTGGTAGTTTCTCTTACCTGAATCTCCAAGCCTCTGGAAAAAGAGAAGGTCATCCCAGAGGATGGGCTCAGGTTTCCTTTCCTAGATTCTAAACAGAGACTGAAGCCCTAAAGACCTTCTCTTTCTGCTTTATACCTTGGCATTCCATGTGCAAATAACTTTCCAGTATCTGTTCATTGTTTCCTTACCCTGTGCTGTTTTCTCCAGGAATCACATATGTTTTTCAGAACTCTGAGATTCCTCAGTATATTATTCTGTTTTTTACTGTTTGTTACTTCTCCCTTTGAGGGCATCAGATTTCCAATAAAGGATATCTAGATAAGGAGTATGATAGTTGCCACTAATGATTTTTACTTCCATGTTGTCCCCAAATTCCTAGCCCAGATTCAGCTGTATGAGTTAGACCCAGACCTTGAGAAGCCCTCATAGGTTCTGTGTCTCACCTGCACTGTCTTTGGATTCTCCATCACAATCTCTAATTCCTGTTGGTTTGGATCTGTCAGGCCCTGTGAGTGGCAGCAGTAGTGGAGCAAAATATAACATAATGGAAATGCATACTATGATTCACCTCTCTGGAGTAAATTCTCCATCTCTAGATACATACACAAGAACATCCAAGTTTTCCTGTAGCTGAGCTGTGACTGCCAAGGTTGCTATTGTGTATTACTGGGTGGGCATACAGTAAGGGAAAGTTGGTGTTTGAGCCCAGACACAAAATCTCATGTGCAGAGAGAGGGTTGGGCAGCAGGGGGCACTCAAGACACACACAACACAGGGCAGGAACCCAGCTCCAGGAGTAGGAGCAGGTGGCGGTTGTGGAGGGGTTTCCTGTATGGAGTGGGATTTTCCTTGTTCCTCAACCTCCTGAGACCTTCTTCTACAATTTATTGATTTTTAATTTGCTAAATTGTTCTTTTAAAATATTTCTTATTAGATTATACAATTTAAATTACATGTACATTTATTTACTGTAAAAAGTTTTGGGTAGATATTGAGTTTATACATTTACCCAGATGCCTCTGTTGCTTTGATGCTTTTGAATTTACTTCTCTATCCTGTGATGGCTCATTCTGCCTCAGCCTGGAGTGGTCACAGTGGAGCTTAACTCTTTATTCATCAATATACTCTTAGCAGTGTTCTTTGTGTTTTGATAATTGATGGAATAATTTCTGTTCAGATTATTTAAGGCTCTCATTACCTGGATTGTTTCAATATCCCAATTACCAGTAAAGATTATATTTAGCTGCTTTCATTTCATTTTCTTTTTTATAACAATAAACTTTATTTTTAGAGTTTTAGATTATACAAATGTTATATGAAACCCCAAAATATACGACATTTCCATGTACTCTCCCACCCATATTTTCCCCTATTAATAACCTCTTAATTCATGTGGATCATTTGCTACAGTTGATGAACCAATATTGAAACAATGCTATTAACCGAGGTCTACAGTTTACAGTATGGATTACGCTTTGTGCTGTACAGTTTCTTTGGTTTTGACAAATGTATAATGGCATGTATACATCATTGCAATATCATACAGAACAAATCCAATACCATAAAATGCTTTGTGTTCCACTTATTCTTCCCTGCTCCTCATCTCAGAACCTCTGGCAACCACTATTTTTATATCAGTATTATAAGTTTTTCTGTTACCACAAACTAATAACTACAATAGCAGTAAATCTACTTTGGTCCTTAGTTGCACCCCCCTTATGTTTGTTCATTCCTCATTCTGAGAAATTTGGGATGATGTCTGTTCTGCTTCAGATTGATACAGATTGGGGCAGATGGAAGGAAATGCTTAGATTGCAGCTGTAGAAATTCTTTGTTTTGTGGGATGGGGCTTGTCCATCATCCTCATTTTGTTAGTTGTCCTGGGCAAGCATCAAGAACTGGATAATAAGTGTTGGTCACAACTCAGCTGAGATTCAGAGATCAAACAGCATATGAAGAGACCATACATTTAACTCTCTAAGAATTAAATATATATTTAATGAGTATAGTGAAAATTATAAGTTCAAATAAAAGAAGTAGAATATTAAAGAGTAGGGAAGTTAAAAATCAATCAAACTCTGTAATATTGCAAAAATATCATCATATATTCCAAAATAAGTTCTGCCAGGAGGGTGCTGATTTCATGCAGTTGGATGACTTGCCTATAGTGTATAGACATCCCTGGATCCATTCCACTTTTGCTTGTGGCTGAGTTTACTGTGAGATATCCTTTAGATCTGAATAAGTATAACCTATGGAATGACCTTCCTGCACAATTTGAAAATTTTTAGCTGTAAAAACTCTTTTGTATTGATGTTCCCACTTTTGGTCAAGGTTTTTCCAAACATTATTTTCAAATTCAGTGACATTGGCCAAAATCTGCATGAATGTTATTTCTAATAATTTTCTTTAAGTTTTAACTTTATTGGTCAATAAATTATTTATACCTACATTATATTAAGTTAGTATGTAATGATACTTAACTAGGGAATTGCCCCTATCATTTCTGGCTTGATATAGACATATGGGAAGATTGAACACTGAACTTAAACAACTCAAATATTTTTATTTGGCCTTTACTTCATCATTAAAGTAAATAATTTCCAGGATGAGGCCATTTGAATAAAAAGCACCTTTAAGGTTGCTCAGTATGTAGTCCCCCATAGCCTACATTTAAGGTAGCAAAATAATAATTTCTGCAGAGATATGCCATGAACATGCATGGCTTTCAATTATTGATGTTATGTTTGTGCAGAGAACAAACATTATTCTCTTGAGCAATTCCCCTACCTGCCTGGCAATGACTCATAGAGGATGGTTGATTATTGTTATAAAATGCTTCATACTCCACAAATGTTATCTAATTTACATATATCTTGAGAGCTTGTTAAAATAATCTTATCCACTAATACACTTTGAGCATTACAAATACATCCAAATTGTTTCTATTCCGTAATGTCATTAATATTTCTTTGGAAAAAATGCCCTCAATACTATCTGGGGCTTTGATAGAATAAAATTCATCTTTGTAGCTCTTATAATGGTTATCTACAAATGTACTGAGTTCAAAATTACTTAAATGTTATAACATCTACCTTGCTCATAAGTGAATGGTCAAAATGAAGTGATTCTGCATATTTGTTAAGTTTTATTCTGCTCTTTTTGCTTGTTTCTGTAAGGATAGATTGTTTCCTATAGGAAATTAAAATAAGGTGCAGAAATTTTATAGCACACATCATACCCAGACACTTTCCAATGCTACTGATCTCTGGTTTGCATTTTAAAGAAAACTACATGAAATGGATTAGTGTCCTGTAAAAATTCATGTCCTCTGGAAACAAAGAATGTGACCTTATTTGAAAATAGGACCTTTGCATATATTAATTAATATATGCATATGTTGTGCATATTAATTAAATAATTAATAGGATCTTTGCATATATTAATTAATTGAAGGTGAGGTCATACTGGATGCAGGTGGGCCCTAATCCAATGACTGGTGCCTTTATAATAAGAGTAAACAGATAATCTGAGGGAAGATGGACAAATAAGGAAGGAAGGAGAGATTAGAGTTTTCCAGATAACAGCCCCAAAATTCCAAGGCTTTCCAGCAGACACCAGAGGCCAGGGGAGATTCATGGAACATTTTCTCCCTGAGAGCCTTCACAGGAACATAACATGTGCATACCTTTTTAATGACATCTACCCACCTGATCTTGAGAGAATAGATCCCTGTTGTTTTGTGCCACCAAGTTGTAGGATTTTGCTAAGCAAGCCTAGGAACCTAAGACACTACAGTTCCCAGAATCCACATACTCAAGTAATTCAGCTAATATTTTCAGCTTCCCAATGCTGTTTAGGTGAAAGTTTACTTATGGAGAAGAAGTCATATCTGAATGGCATGGGGATCTTTGAGGAGGGCAACAGATGAGTTTCCTTTAGGTTAGAACTAGTCTGGGTACTCCAATGGCACTCAAAAATCAATCCAACCTTGTGTTACTTTCAGAAGTGTTATAAGGAAAGAAAGCAGCCTCATCCAGGACAGGCCCACCAAAATAGTACAGATCAGATCCATGAAAGAAGGAAGTTGTATTACAACTAAATGAAGCCTAGGCCTGCCATGAAAGCTAACATTTTGGTAGCAATTTGTGCAAATTTTGGTGTGTGTGTAGATGTCCTATTTAGCATAATAATGTCATTTTACATGGTGTGGAATATTAGAAGAAACTGATATACATACAACTTCATTCTTCCTTTACTTAATCTAAACACTGTGAGATAACTTCTTGTGATAAGGAAAATTATGTCAAAAAGAAAGAAACTGAACAAGTCCAATGTGAATCCAGGACCTAGGACTCAGAACCCTTAACTGGAAGCAGCATGGACCTGAAAGGCAGCTTGAAAAACAACCCCTGGGCTCAAATCCTATCCCTCATGCCCCAGGACATCCAATGCAGGCCCATGATTCCAGGAAGTACCTGGTCTTTCAATTGGGACTGTTTCCTTGTGAGGCCAGAATCCTAAAAACCCTCTCTAAGAAGACAGAGAAACTCCCTCACAATCTATCCTCCACAATTGCAGAGGGAAAAATTGGTGCCCCTGACAACTTGGATGCCTTGGACTGCAGACTCATTAGATTTTTCTCACATCCTCATCCCTTTGTGGACTGTGAAGGTGCTTTGGAGGTAGTGAAGCTCCAGTTCTGTGCAGTCCAGGCCCATGGTGCTGGTATGTATGGGGGATGATTATAAGGATGTTTTGTTTACCATCCCTGGAGGCTTAAGACATATGTTTTTCCCTGCCCTTATGTTTTGCAGTTATGAACACTGAGGAGTCTTATCTGGAGGGCAGGATGTAAATATGCAACTGAGGGGAACTTCCCATTTAAATACATTGCTACCCTTGCCCAGTGGAGTATTCCTCACAGCCTATCTGTTGTATTCAGTGCTGTCCATTTCCATTAATCTTCACAGTTGGGGTCTGCCACCATCCTTTTCCTCCTCATGGCTCTTCTTCCAGGTGAGGGATGACCCAGGGTTTTGGGCCAGAGAGGAGTGTGGTGAGTTTGGGGCCTCTGATCTCTGAGTCCTTGTTCTCCCACACAGGTGCCATCACTGAGGTGCAGCTGGTGCAGTCTGGGGCAGAGGTGAAAAGGCCTGGGGAGCCTCTGAGGATCTCCTGTAAGGCCTCTGGATACAGCTTTAATGACAACTGGATCCTCTGGGTGCGTCAAGAACCAGGGAAGGGCCTGGAGTGGGTGGGAAGTATTTATCCAAGTTACTCAGAAGCAAACTATGGCTTATCCTTCCAAGGACAAGTTACCATCTCTACAGACAACTCTGCCAGCACTGCCTACCTGCAGTGGACCAGTCTAAAGGCCTCAGACACAGCTGTGTATTACTGTGCAAGAGACACAGTGAGAGAAACCACATCCTGGGAGCATCAAAAACCCTGAGCAAGCCCATAGCTTCAGTGTAGAGTTCTAGGAGACATCATCCACCAGGGATCTCTCAAGTACAACCACCAGAGAAATAATGGTCTGGCTGGGTC
>JAQZBX010012173.1:0-41607 GCA_029593785.1 Cabassous unicinctus | reverse complement strand
CCCTTAGATCTTTTGTATATAGATATAATTTCCCCCACTCCAGTTTTGAAGAGAAACTATTTCCATATTGGGTGGACCTGGAAATCTTGTCAAAAATCAATTGGACATAGATTAGTGAGAGTGTCTATTTCTGAACTGTCGGTTTGATTACATTGCTATAAGTATTCATTTTTGGCCAATACCCAGCTGTTGTCACTGCTGCTTTGTAATAAGTTTTAATGATAGGATGCATGAGTCCTCCATCTTCATTCTCCTTTTAAAAGAAGATTTTATCTATTTGTGGCCCATTGTCTTTCCAAAGAAATTTGATACTTGGGTTTTCCATTTCTGCAAAGAAGGCTATTAAAATTTTAATTAGGATTGCACACAATCTGTAAATATTTTTGGTGGACGCAGGATTCTGTCTTGCCATCTTGTGGGGATCTGTTCAGCAGTGTCTGCAGTGGTGCAAAGAATTACTCTGAATATTGAGGTTGAGAGATGTGAGGGGGATAACAGCTAAAGAAGCTATCCTCCTTTGCTGACTCCCATCACTGTTTTTATTTTTTCACAAATCACAAGGTCAGTATGTATGTGCAGGGGCTCAGAAAGTTTTGGGTTGTGCAGGAGATAATGGAGAGACAGAAAGCTCTAACTAAGTAACAGTGTAAAGTACGAATGTCCCTACTGTTTTCAGCAGGAACTGATAGCATTGACTTCCCTGCATAGGCAGGGGAGCTGTGCTCTAAACTGTTTCTTAGTGGTAAAGATCAGAAGAATCTCACATTTCCCCATTTCTTAAAATATATACAGAGAGGCAAGGGTGGTGCTGAGACAAGGTTGTAGCAGATCCACAGGATTTTTGGTTTAGCTGAGTGTGGGAATAAAATTGTAAAGGGAAAAATCTCCTTTCTTCAAAGGGATATGGCAAGCTTGCCACCACAAGTCTCCTCAATAATACTTGCTCATCCTTAAGAGACTGTGCCTGTCTTAGGTTGTTCCTTCCCTAAGGAATCTTACCCATCTTTGGCTAACCAGCCCTTTTTTTGGGGGGGAGTCAGACAAAGTAGAATAGAAATCAAATTACTTTTCCTATGACTTCCAAACTTGGCATACAAAACAAATCTCCTTTTGTTGTACACATATGAAGGATCTGAAATTACATTTGGTAAATGTAAGGCAATCACTATGCAGAGTAACACAGCACAAGAGTAATGCAGCACAAAACACGGCACAAACTATGCAGAGTAATGCAGTACTTTTCCTAGATGGAGTAGGAAAAGTTTAGGAAAATGGAAAGTCAGCAAGGGGGTAAGAATTGAAGATGTTTGAGCTATAGAGTTCTGAAGCTTCTCTCTTCTGGAGACTCAGAGGAAGGGGGCAGGGATGAAGCTATGGCCAAGGCAATGATATTCTGTTTATCATGATGAGCTCAAGAAAGGGCTTGGCAGATTAACTTAAGAATTGATAATTAAAGAAGAAGTGTGATTATTCTGATGAGAGATATTATCCAGATTTGTATGTTTAGGCTATGAAACTAATTTGAGGGATTTAACCACTGTAAATTATCATTAAGTATTTGAAACATGTTTTGCTGAGAAAGAAGTTGTATTTGAGATAATTGATGTTCTAGATGTTGCTGGAGAATAAGCAAATCTCCCTGCAGATGGGAGGAGAAGGCTCCTTGTAAGTGGGATTTTACTTGTTTCTAGGAAAGCTGGGAGCTGTTTCAAGGTAAAGGAGTAACACAAATTTTACATGCTCCTAATCACAATGCAAATCTTGTTTGGTAAGCAGAGTTTATTGTTTCTCACCTATTTAAAGAATAAATGCTTTTAATGCATCAAGTCTGGTAAGAATATTATTATTGATATGATTTTGTTTAGGTGACTGCTGCAGTGGTGGCAGTGGCCACTATGATAATAGCTGAAATAATGAAAGTAATAAGTGTACCAATGAATCATTTAAGTTAAATTGTTTAAGACTTCCCCATGTTACTCCCTGAGTTTGGATAGTTTTACAGCATAGTTGTGTCCAGGAGTTCCTTTGTTCCTCCATTGTCATCTTCTCCATCTGTGGTATTGGGTTGAATGGGAGATCTTTCCAACTCATGGTATAGTTTTCACATTCTTTCCTGGCAGCCACCAGTGGCCTGTTGGAGTAAGCACATGAACATACCCTTGCCGCTACCTTATAAGGTCACAGGGTCCCTTCCAAGATCCATCTCCTAACATTTCCTTGTACAGAATTTTAGCTAATATTTGATGACTCTCCTGATGAGGGGAGAAATATTTTTCAGCTGATGAGAGGCCATCTTTATCACAATTTTAAAAGTTTAAAGTGTATAGTGCTAGGGCTATTGTATTTCTATGGGAGGCATCCATACTCCCCTTTTTTTGTTTTGTTGTTTTAGATGACATGACATATTTTAAATATTTTTAAGGCTGAGTTAAAGGGGGAGGCACTAGGGAAATTTTAACTGGCTTGACTGGGGACTATCTCTTTTACTGTGTTCATTATTAATGAACTTGATAGTATAGATGCCAACTCACAAGCACTGTGCTAATTCCCAAGGAAGTGGTCAGACTCCTCAGGAAAGAACACAACACTCCCTGGGCAGTACATTCCAAGGTTTATGAATCAGTCCCTGAGAAAGTGACCAGTTTTCCCAGAGAGGAATACAAAACTTTCTGGAATGCACTTTATCTATTTTTATTTGCTATAAAACATTCTTGATGTGCTCATGGTTTGTTTTCAATATTTTTCCTGAAATATAAAAAGTTCTGACTAGCAAGGCATAGGTTTTCTGATTAACAAAGTTTCCTGCATGATGTTTCATTTTTAGATTTGAATACTACCCACTAAATTTCTTTCTAATACATTCAGTTTTAGAATTGTTCAAACTCAAAATAATTGATTTACATATACATTCAATAATATACATTTATGTGTAACTTACAGATTATCAAATTACTTAAGTATGCAATGCATTATATTGAAGTTTTGATTAGTATTTAAGCATTTTATACATAATTCATAACTGTAGTAGATTATATAACAACAAGCAATAATAAGACTTTTAATTAGCAGAAATTTAATGAATAAACTTTTTTTTTAATGGGTTTAAGATTCTTAACTAGTGAGGTTATATCGGTTAGTAGCATGATCAAAATGACTTCATTTTCTCCATTTTCTGTAGTTTGAGGCATAAGCAATGACAAATTATTATTATTTGTTATTCGGGCTGTGGAGCAGCACTTTAACTTTTAATTTTAATACCTGCATTCGTTTTATTGTTAACATTTAACTGGAACTGTGGCTGTAACTTACAGTGCTGAATATAAACTTAGTTTATTGTTGGCTTATTTACAGGAAGTGGAATGTGGGCTGGCTTGACTTGCTTAAGGAGATGCTAAAGAAAGCCTTAGTAAATTTTAAAATAAAGTGATAGTGATATAATTGTAAATTAATTTTTTTAAAGAAATTAATAATATTTGGGACTTATGTATACTGCAGTGATGTTATTTTAATTTACTGTAATTTACTGCTATGAACTACTCCAGCAGCCCTTAATGGCTTCTTTCTTTCTGCAGCTATAGAGCTGCATTAATAGTAATGAAGAAGGTGTTGGTGAATTTAAAGAATTAGATGATGGTCCCTTGGCTTAGAGACTTGGCAATGAAGATGTGAGTGGGCAGATGGAAGTAAAAGAGATAAGGCAGAAAAAACAAAACCCAACTATTTTTTTCATTTTGTCTAATATATAACAGAGTTTTAATGATGTCTTGTACTTTCTCCTAAAGAATGAGCATGTAGTTATGAAATAATTTACATTTCCTTCCCTGAAGGCATATAAAATCTAATGAAAATCATAACTGTAAAACAAAATAAGTTAATATATGAAACAAATAGTCAAGATTTTATCAGTGAATTAAATTTTAGATTTGATTATGGACCATATAGGAAAGTCCTATATGAGGAAAGATTATACAAAATTTATCAGAGGGCTAATAACTAAGAATTAGTTCTAGAAACCAATGATGGATAATAGATGAGTAGGGAGAAAAGTAAGAACACTCCAAATAGAAGGGAAGAATTTGTTAGTATTTTCATTAGACTAATGATTAATTGCAAAGAGTCATTCAATGAGAAGAGATTTTTTTTACCAAAAATTGCTCCTAGTTTTAAACCCCTGATTGTTTTTTAACTCCACTCTTTATGATTTGGATTATTACAGAAGAATATTTCTTGCAAAAGTCCATCTGAGTAGCTGATGAGGAACTTCTCAACTGTCCTAGTGGAAAATTTTTGGTTCCAATCTATGCCTATAATGTGATATTTGGACTGTAGTGATATGTCTATAAATAGAGATGATATATTATATCAAAGTATTGAAGGGGAATATAGAGGGTGAATAATAGGAATGGCTGGAACAAGTCCTGAGGATTTCCAATGCTTAATATTTGAGAAAGATTCTTCAAATGCCAAGAAAGCTTGGCCATGAAAATCAAAGGAAATCCAAGAGAGAGTTATGTCCTAAGAGACAACTTTTGGGGAAATCACTGAATTTGTTTTTGAAATCATGTAGGATGAAGAAACATTTAGTGGGTGTAGAAACATTTAGAAAACTTGTCTATCAATAATAGTGCCCTTAAGCAGAGAAGGTATTAATATGACTGGAAGATGTTGAGGAACCACAAGATATTAGCATAGATTCTCTTCTTTGAATGAGGTTGTCCAAAATTTACAAGAGAGGTGAAGTAAATGGGGGAAATATAAATAGATGCTAATAAAAATTAAAGATATTAAATTGCTGTCTTAAGAAAAGTGTTTGAAAATTGATAGGACTCATAAAATGGGAATTGAACAAGTTGGTATCAAATCTGATTTTATGGAGTACTCACCAGAACTGAAACTGAAGAAGTTGGTGATGCCAACTAGATTCTTATGCAGATTCTCCCAAAGCTGAACTGTCCAGCATCTTCTTCTGTGGTCAAATGCCTTTTCTAAATTTTCTTTTACTTATATAGTGGAAGACAGTTAGTAAACCTAATCAGTGCTATAGTCCAGAGTAAACACCATTATCACATGTGTATTTAACTTAATCAGTATTTCTTAGCTTTGAGTGGATTTACCAGACTCAATATTTTTTGGTTTCTTAAAGTCTACTATTCAAACACATTTGATGACAACATACATCTCATTATTTTTCTCTGTTGTCTCACTCCATTCTGACCTCTATAACTTTCTGATGAATAATTTGCATTTAACCTTACTGATGATCCATGTACATGAGTTAATTCTCTGTTACTGTTTTTAGGATTCTTTCTTTGTCTCTTGGTATTCAAACTTTTGATTGAGTAAAGGAATTCCAGAGAAAGAGAACCCACATAAGATATATATACACACACAAACACACACATTCATAAACTTTTATATGGAATTGGCTCATAGGACAATGAGATTGCAAGTCTGAATTCTATAGAACAGGGCAAAAGCTAGAAACTCTGATAAGTGTGATTCTGAAGTCTGGCAAGTCCATGTTCTCCAGGAGAAGCTAGCTGGTTGAAGGTGATACATAAATTCTTCATTATGACTACTGAAATCCTCAGTTTTGGCTCTTAAGATCTCCAAATGATTGGATGAGGAATTCTCCTCATTACTGAGGGCAACCCCATTTTTTGTTTCTAGATAAAATTAACCAATTATAAATTCAAATAAAATCCACCTATGAAATAAGTTCCCTCTAAAAATAATGTCATTGCATGCTTGACCAAAAAACTGGACACCAAAACCTAGCTGACACATGAAGTCAACTATCACAGACTATAATATGTCTCAGTGTGGGTCTCATTGGGTTTATCCTTTCTGGCATTCTTTGAACATCTTAGATTTGCAGATACATTTCTTGCATCAAATTTGGAAACTTTTCAGCAATTCTCTCCTCAGATGTTCTTTCTGGAACTCTCTATTAGTCAGCCAAAAGAGTGCATATGCAAAATATCAGAAATTGGTTGTTTTTTTATAAAAAGTATTTATTCAGGGTAGAAGATTGCAGTTACCAGGTCATTAAGCATAAGTTACCTCTCTCACCAAAGTCTATCACCACGTGTTGGAGCAATATGGCTGCTAACATCTGCAAAGTTTCAGGCTTCCTGGGTTCAACTTTACCTTGGGCTTGCCCCTCCCTGGGCTCAGCTGCTCTGATATCTCCACAAAGCCAGCTGTATACTATTAGGTAAATGGCTGGTCTCTGCTCCCAGGACCTCTGCCATGTCTAATCCAGCCTTCTCTTTGCTCTGTGTGCTTACTTCCTGGGCTCCAGCATTAAAACTCCAAATCTCCTTTCTCTTCAGTGTGGTTTCTCTGTGAGTCCCCAACCACCAAGTGTGTGGGGATCTAATGTCCTACTGAAGTGGCCCAATCAAAGCCTTAATCATTATTTAATCAAGTAAAAGTGAAACCACTGAATTTAATACAATCTAAGGGTATCACTAGCACAGAGGAACAGATCAGTTTCCAAACATAATCAGTATTTCTTTGAAATTCATCAATAATATCAAACTGCCACACTCCACCTTCTGAATTCTAAAAAGACATTACAATATTCAAAAAAAATTTTCAGTAACAATACTAAGTACAAAATCATATCATCAATTTAAAGAAAATACAGTTTGTCTTGGAGCAAAGTCCCATCTGCTGTAGAGCTCTAAAACTTACAAAATTATTTATCTGCTTCCAATATATAAATAGACAAAGGATAAACATTTTGATTACCATAAGGACAAATTGGGAGGGAAACATTAGTCACTGGTCCTCTACATTTCAGTAAATCTCTTTCAATTTCAAAGTCTGAGAGTCAATCTTAAGATGATGGTTTCTTCTCCCTGGGGCCATATGGGTTTCCACCCTCTCCACAGACTTGCCTAACAGGCATTTTCTTGGTTCCACTCTCATCAAGGATCTGGGTGATGACCAAGCTCCAGGCCTCACTCTCCAAGTGTGTTGGGGTGATTGCCAAACTTTACCCAATCTTTGGGTTAGAACCTTAATGTCTCTAGTAGAGTGAAGTGAAGAAAATATCCTCCCTAACTTTAGCATACAGGCACAACCCTCTCAGAGCAATGAGTTGATTACTTGGCTTTCCCGAATCCATGGGGGACAGGTCCACCCCTCTCAGACCTATGGGGTGGTGACCTTAACCTCCTTAATCCTTGGGGAATGTGCTCCACCATCTCTGTACTCTGGGGTGGCAACACTCTCCAAGAACATTGAGTGGAAACATCCACTCTCTTCGACTGCTGGATCAAAATCACCCTCTTTGTACACATGGTTGGGGTTCATCCTGGCCCAAGACAATGTCTTAATTCCAGATCTCATCTTCCATGTTTTCCTCTTAAAGCTGTTTCCCCTTTCATCTTTCCTGTCAATGTCCTTTTTTGCCCAAGCTTACAGTGGTTTTGTTCATACAGCTCTCTCAAAAACTTTGTTGGTTTAGCATGCAGGAAGTAGGGGTCCAAGCCATCAGACAGAAAGACTTTCCACAAGTCTTTCCTAGATAACTGCATTTTCAATCCTGATTTATAAGTTCCAAGCTTAGGTAAGACCATAAATGGGCACTATCATCGGGGGGCTTGATTTCCAGAGGCTTGTAATTTATGGAATCAGTTTCTGCTTTCTTTCTGCCCAACAATTCATCTCTCAGCTTATCTCACATGTCTAGCATTTTGCTATAATCTGCAAGGAGAACCCAAGTCACATTCTCTGGGTTTATTTTGAAAAGTTCTTCAGCTAAATGCCCAGACTAGCCTTTTTTAAATTCTGCCTTCTATGTAACATCAGGAGTCAATCTTGCTAAGTTCCCTGCAACTTTAAAACAAAGATTGTCTTTCCTCCATTTTGCAATTATAGTTTCAATTACTAAGGCATCATAAAATGTCTCTTTAGAGTCCATATTACTATCAGCAGTCTCTTCAAAGCACTATAGGTCTTTTCTACAAAGCATCCCACAATTCCTCCAAAAAATACCCCTTACCCATTTATAATACCATTCGGCATTTTGGCAATGCAAAAGCACTTCCCCACTCCATACCAAATTCTATATTAGTCAACCAAAGGGGTGCTCATGAAAAATACCAGAACCAGTTGGTTTTTATAAAGGATATTTATTTGGGCTAGAAGCTTAAGTTACCAGGCCATAAAATATAATTTACCTCCATCACCAGTCTATTGCCACATGTTGAGGCAAGATGGCTGTCAATGTCTGCAAGGTTTCATGCTTCCTGGGTTCCTCTCTTCCTGGGGCTTCCCTATATCTGGGCTCAGGTGCTTTGATATCTCCACAAAGCCAACTGTAGACTATCAGGTGAACAGCTGGTCTCTCTTCCCAGGGCCTCTGCCATGCCTAATCCAGACTTCTCTCTGCTCCTATGTATGCTTACTTCCCGGGCTCCAGCATTAAAACTCCAAACCTCCTTTCTCTTCAGTGTGGTTTCTCTGTGAGTCCCCACCGACCAAGAGAATGGGAACTCAGTGTCTTACTGAAGTGACCCAATCAAAGCCTTAATCATTATTTAATCAATTAACAGTGAAACCCCTGAATTCAATACAATCTAAGGGTATCACTAGCCCAAAGGAACAGATCAATTTACAAACAATCAGTATTTATTTTTGGAATTTATCAATTATATCAAATTGCCACAGACTCCTTAATGGGTATGTTAGTATGCTTGTGTCCCATAGGCTGCTTAGACTCTTTGAAATTTCTTCATTCCTTTTCTTTCTGTTCCCTAAGACTGGATAATTCCAATTATATTATCTTCAGGTTTGCTAATTCTTCTGTCCAAATCAGATGTTGAGCCACCTTAGTAAATTTTTTCATTTATTTTAGTTTTCAACTCCAGAATATCTGCATGGTTCTTTGTAAAAATGTCTCTGTTTGTTGAAAATTTCCTTTTGTTCATGTATCATTTTCCTAATTTCTTTTAGTTCTTTCTCCATCTTTTCCTTTAGTTCATTGAGCATATTTAGCACAATTGACATAAAGTTTTTGACTAGTTATTACATTGTCTAGGCTTCTTGCTTTATTTGGTCCCTTTGTATGAGCCATAATTTGCTGTTGAAAACTGTGTATTTGAAAATTACAATGCGTTAATGCTAGTGACCACATTCTGCTTATCATTTGTGATTACTGAAGTCTGTTTTACTTTAGCTTGTATTCAGCTAATGTGTTGAGAGATTTCCTTGAATGTCAGGAGCTCACTAAAATAAAAGCAAAAACGTCTCCCAGTCTTTGCAGATTTGCTCTGTGCTGGGGCTTTTCACCAAGCTTAGTTCAGCTTGCACTGAAACTATAGATCAGCTCAAAATGAATGATTAGGGTCTTCTCAAGATTTTCAGAGCATGCATCTGGCCCTGGGAATGTGCATGGCTTTCAAAAGTCTCCATCATACAAGAATGTTGGTAGTTCTAATTTCTCAAGGAAACTCTACACAACATTAACTTCCATGTCCCAGACACTCATTGTATGTCTCAACTGTAATCTTTCACCCCAGTCAGCTGCAGTTTGATTCTCTTAGAGCTCCTACTAGGTCTCCATCCCAAATAAGTTCCTGTTCAAGAGAAACATAAGAATACCTTGCATCAGTTCCTTCAATAGCCATCAGATGAGTTGCAACAGATATACATACACAATAAATTTTTGCATAATATTTGCTCTTCTTCTATAGCCAGAGCTCAGGGTCCCAGAAATGTGGGCCACTGTCTCAGAGACTGCAGTCAATCTGGGGAGGTTGTGGGATGGTGGCAAATAAAAGCACCACATAGTTTTCCTTCCATTACTTAGGTTTTCTCTTTCTTTATTTAACATTTGCTTGATTGCTGTAAACCTTTTCACTGTTTCCTACAGTGAAACATTTGGCATTTGGTGTTTCCTATCTGCAATCTTGCTGAAGTCCCTATTATTACTTTTAAATTATTATGTAAAACAATAGGTGATACAGCTATCATGGTACTATCTGGCCTCCAATCAGCTTGCTTGTTGCATCCAAACTCAGTAGATAATATTGTTGTTTCCTTGTAGGTTATAATGAACACAGTAGGCTGACTATACCAGATGCTAAGGCAGGCTGGAGCCAGGATGGCAAAGCCTTCTATGTGTCACACTGAACCTGGAAAGGTGCCTGGGCCAGGATCCCCAGAGGGAAGAACGGCTTCTTAGACAAACTGTTCAGGAAATACATGGTCTGCATGGAGCCACAGATGCCACAGTGCCAGGTGGTTGCATGTCCAGTTCATCACACTTAGGAGCCCCAGGATGGATGCCCATGTGCCAAACCACCACCAGCCAAGTCACCAGCCAAGTTGCCACTGGCCAAGACACCTGGTGACATCTGCCCACTGGCTGGGCTATGCAGGTCCAATGCAACATTAGGAGATGAAAGCACCCTGCAGTGATGTGGGGACTGTACCAGTCTCAATTTTAAAGTCTCATAAAATGTAGGAGAGTAAAGTGATACTCTATTCTTGATAGGTCATTTAAAATATTTTTATTTATTCAATAAATACTTTTTGCCTGATTTCATTGAACCAAGATATTTCTACCTCTTGCAGATATAGTAGGGAACTATACAAGCTGTCTATGGACAAAGAACCAGAAATACATGGAGAAAATATAAAATTAAAAATAAAGGGAAATAACTGTATTAGTCAGCCAAAGGGGTGCTAATGTGAAACACCAAAAATGGGTTAGTCTTTATAAAGGGTGTTTATTTGGGGTAGAAGTCCACAGATACCAGGCCATAAAACATTCAGTTTCTTCTCACCAAAGTTCATTGCCACGTGTTGGAGCAAGACAGCTGCCAACATCTGCCAGGGTTCAGGCTTCTTGTGTTCCTCTCTTCCTGGGGCTGCATTTCTCTCTGGGCTTAAGTCTTCTGGTTCCTCCACAAGGTCAGCTGTAGACTATCAGGCGAACGGCTCACTTTTCTTCTGGGGCCTTTTCTCCAACATCAAAACTGCTTCTCTAAAATGACCTCAACTCTGTTCTTGCCATGCCTTTTATATTTGATTCCCCACCCACCAAGGGGTGGGACTCAATGCCCTACTGACATGACCCAGTCAGTGCCCCAATTATAACTCAGTCATGCCCAGATTAACAGATCAGTTTACAAGCATGATCCAATTATGTTTTTGGAATTCATAATTACATCAAATTGCCAAATGGCCACATTCCACCCTCTGAATTCCAAAAATACATTACAATATTCAAAGAAACTTAAATCAGTAACAGTTCAAGTACAAAATCATATCATAAGCAGTTTAAAGCAATACAGTTTTTCTTCAGGCAAAATCCCATCTACTGTAGACCTCTGAAACTTGCAAAACCATTTAACTGCTTCTAATACACAAATGGAAAGACAAAGGATAAACATTTTCAATATCATAAGGAGAAATTGGGATGTTAAACATGAGTCATGGATCGTCTATAGTTCAGTAAACCTGCAGGGTATCCTCCATTCTATTTCAAAGTCTGATAGTCATTCTTAAGAAGATGGTTTCTTCTCCTTGGGACCACATGGGAACCCACATTTTCCACAGGCTTGCCCAACGGCCTTGGTTCCACCCTCATCAAGCATCTGGGTGTCAACCAAGCTCCAGACCACCCTCCAAGAGTGTTGGGGTGATTGCCACACCTTACCAGTCTTTGGGTTAAAGTCTTAGCCCCCTTAGTACAGTGTGGTGAAGACAACATTCCCCCTAACCTTTGGCATACAGGTTCAACCCTCTCAGAGCAACAAGTTGACCACCTGGCCTTCCCTAATCTTTGGCATACAGGTTCAACCCTCTCAGAGCAATGGGTTGACCACTTGGCCTTCTCTAATCCATGGGGGACAGGTATACCCCTCTCAGACCTATAGGATGTTAACCTTAACCACCCTAATTTTTGAGGAATGTACTCCACCCTCCCTGTACCCTGGGGCAGCAAAATTCTTCCTGAACATTGGGTGGGGATATCCACCCTCTTCAACTCCTGGGGCAAACTCACCCTCTCTGTACACATGGGTGGGGCTCCACTCTTGTCCAAGGGTAAGTCTTAGTTCCAGATCTCAGCTTCCATGATTTTCTTCTTAAAGCTGTTTCTCCTTCAATCTTTCCTTTCCATGTCCTCTTTTGTCCAAGCTGACTGTGGTTTTGTTCATAATAGTACTCTCAAAAACGTTGTTGATTTAGCATGCAAGAAGCAGGGGTCCAAGCCATCAGGCAGTAAGACTTTCCACAAGTCTTTCTGAGATAATTGCATCTTCAATTCTGAGTTACAATTTCTAAGTTTAGTAAAGTCTTCAAATAGGACATTTTCATCTGGGAATTTGATTTCCAGAAACTTAGAAGTTCTGGAATCAGTTTCTGTTTTCTTTGTGCCCAAAAGTTCAGTCCTTAATATATTTCGCTCATCTAGTATTTTGCTATAAGCTGCAAGGAGAAGCCAAGCCACATTCTCTGAGTTTACCTTGGAAAGTTCTTCAGTGAAATGCTCCGGTTCACCATTTTCAAATTCTGTCTTCCATATAACACCAGGAGTTAATCTTGCTAAGTTCTCTGCAACTTTAAAACATGGATCACCTTTCCTCCAGTTTCCAATAAGAGTTTCATCATTTACTTCTAAAGCATCATAGAAAGTCTCTTTCTGATGCCTGTGTCCCATCCCCAGACATTCTCATCTAACAGTTTCTACTTTTACCCTGGACATTCATGGTTTTAAAATGCAATACTAATAGGCATCAAAGTTTGAGAACCCATTCTTAAATGAGCTGAGAACCAATATAGGTCATTGCTATTTACTGTGCAGTGTCAAGGGACAGGAGCATCAGTACATACTGGGAGCTTGTTAGCAATGATAGAGTTTTTATGGACACTAAATTTAACACTCTAAAATAATTATCTAGTTTGAATTTATACCAAATTAACTTCAATAACCTATGAAAACTCTTATCCCTTATTACACACCTTCCCCTTTTTTTGCAGTTTGACTCACAGATTTCATCTTTCTTCATTGTGTGCCCAAAGCAAATTTTTATAATTATATTTATCCACTTGTAGTTTGCACTCATGGAAAATATAATATAGAGTTTTGATGCAAAACTATTATAATATTCATATTTACTAATATTACTAGTTTTTTGAGAGACCTTTATTCATAGTTGTGAATTATTGTCTAATGTACTCCCATTTCCAAATGAAAGACTCACTTCAGTATTTCTCTTAGGGCAGCTTTGGTCATAATAAACTTCTTCAATTTTGTTCATTTTAGAATGGCTTAAATTTCCCCCTCATTTATAAAAGCCATTTTTGCAAAACACAGAATTCTTACTTGATTTTTTTCTTTCATAACTTTAAATATGTGTCCCACTACCTTTTGCCTTTTATTATGTCTAATGAGAAATCTGTGCTTAATCTAATGAACAGTTCTTGTACATGATGAGACACTTCTCACACTGTTTGGAAGATTCTGTTTGTATTTTTCTTTTGATACTTTTAATTTAATGAATCTCTCTATGGATATCTTGAGTTTGTCCTATTAGGAGTGTGTTCAGTTTTTTGATGTGTATATATGTGTCTTTTTTAGAATTTAGGAAGTTTTTGGTGATTATATCTTCAAATATGCTTTCTGCTCTATTTTCCCTCTTCTTCTGAACTAGTTTTGTTTAATGACTTTTCCACAACTAATTTTTTGAAATGTGTATTCCATGTAGTATATGATTGCAATGTCTTTGTTCCATTAGTTTGTATTCAGCTAATGTTTTGGTAGAAACTTTCTTGAACATCTTTAGGGAGCAAAACATACATAAACAAAAACAGCAATGCAATGTAAATAAATAAAAACAAAAACAAAAAAACCCCACATCATTTCTCCAGTCTTGCAGAAAAGCTCTTTGCTGGGACTATGCCCTTCCATCCTTAATCAGGCTTGGACTGAATCTAGAGATCATCCCCAAGTAAAAGCTAAGAGACTTCCCAGGTATTTTCAGAGCTTACACATTACCTGGTTTTGCTTCCTGGCTTCCTATATACTTTAATATATTTGGGTATTCCAGAATGTTGTAATTTTCCAAAGAAACTCTCCCTAAATTTTCATCCCAGGAACCCAGTCCTTTATTGTATGCCTCAATCATTTTCACCAGATAGCAGCAGTTTGATCATTTCCTTATAGCAATTTTGAGCACTGATTGCCACTTTCCAACCTGAGTGATTTCTGTGACATGTGAAACAGAGACAATGAAAACATGAATATAGGTGCGTGGTATTTTGTAAATAAGTTGTGCTCTACTACATCCATTTCCAGGATCTATGGTCCCATACTGAATATATGGGCATTCTATTTTTCAAATCTGCCACAGAGCATAGAGGGGATGAGCAAGATTTAGCAAAAGAGCTATGTAGTTTTCCTACATTTCTATATTGCCTTTTTCCTCAGTCAATAACTCCTGGTTTCTGTAAACTTATTTTTATTGGAGAAGTCATGTGTTTGCAAACAATCATGCATAACATACATGATTCCCATACATCATCCCACCACCAAGTCCTTGCGTTGTTGTGACATATTATTTTACAAGTGGTGGAAGAACATCATCAAAATATTACTGCTAATTATAGTCCATAGCATATACTTGATGAATTTCCCCATAAGCCACCCTATTATTAACACTATATATTAGTATTGAATATTTTTATAGTTCTTGGGAAAACATTCTCATATTTGTACTGTTAACCATAGTCCATAATCCATAAAGGGTTCACTGTGCTATACCATCTCATGCCATTACAATAAAACCAAAGTATACACTCAGTGGTTCTCAGATTCATTCCAGAGTTGTGTTCTCTTCACCTCAGTCAATTTTTTAGCTTTTTCATTACTCCAAAAGCAAAAATCCCAAAGCATCTTATACCCCCCAATTATTGGTCCTTAGAATTGATATAGTAACTTCTTTGTCATTGCTGCAAAAAATATTACAATATTACTACTCTCCATAAGTTACATAAAATGTCCTTTCCCATACATTGCCATATTCTCAACACCTTATAATAGAGTAACATTCTTGTATTTGTACTATGAACCACAATCCTCATCTACCAACAAAATCACCATGTTATACACTCTCTGGACTATCCTCTAGCTTCTTTTAAATTGTCATTTATGTCTCTAGAGTACCTCTTTCCTCCACAATCACATTCATAAATCAGCAGTTTTTGTTATACTCACTATAATGTATTACAATCAACTATATCCATTTCCATTTATCATCAACCTTATTAAATATTTTACATACCTTTAATATAAGCTTTCCCTTCTCAACCCACATGCAGTCTCCTACTAATCTATAATACATAGTTTAATGCTATGAATTTATTCACAGTGTTTAATTCATGTAAGTGAGACCATAAAATATTTGTCCTTTTGTGTCTGGCTTATTTCAATCAACACAATTTCCTCCTGGTTCATCGATGTTGTCTTATGCATCCCAACTACATTTCTTCTTAAGCTGCACAGCGTTATATCAAATGCATATACCACATTTGGTTTATCCATTCAATAGTTAAAGGATAGTTGGGATGTTTCCGTCTTTTAGCAATTGTGAATAATGTCTCAATTAACATTGGTTTGTAAATGCCTGTTCATGTTGTTGTTTCCAGTTTTCTGAATATATTTCTAGGAGCAAGAATGCCTGATCATATGGCAATTCTATATTTAGCTTCCTGAGATATCCACCAAATGGTCTTCCACAGAGGTGGTACCATTTTATATTTCCACCAACAGTGAAGGACTGTTCCTATTTCTCCACATCCTTTACAACTCTTGTAGTTTACTGTTGTTTTAAATTATGGCCATTCTATAATGCATGAAATATCTCAATGTAGATTTCATCTGCATTTCCCTGATCGCTAGTGATGTTAAGCAACTTTCCATGTGCTGTTTGTTCATTTCATTTCCTTCTTTGGAAAAATGTCTATAGAAATCAAACCCTAATCACATATATGGTTTCCAAATAGTTTCTTCCATTCAGTAGGTTGCATTTTCACCTTCTTGGCAAAATCTTTTGCAGCACAAAGTTTTTAATTTTGAGGAAGTCCCATTTGTCTATTTTTTTCTTTCATTATTCATGCTTTGGGTGAAAGGTTTACTAAACCATCACCTAGTGCAGGACATTGAAGATGTTCCCTTACATTGTATTCTAGATTTATGGCTCCAGGTTTTATATTTAGGACCTTTATGCATTTTGAATTAATTTTTGTATTAGGTGTGGGAAATCAGTTCTTATTCTTTCCTTTAGGTATGGATATACAGTTCTCCCAGCACCACTTTAAAAAAAAAACAATTCTGACCGAGCTAGGTGGGTTTGTCAGCCTTGTCTAATATCATTTGACCATAGATATGAGAGCTTATTTCTGAACATTTCATTCAACTCCATTTGTCTATCTTTATGCCAGTGCCATGGTGTTTTAACCATTTTGGCTAAGTAATATGTTTTAGAGTCAGGATGTGAGAGTCTTCCATCATCGTTCACTTTTTAAAAATATATTTTTAGCTATTCTGGATGCTTAAATAACCAAATAAATTTGATAATTGGCCTTTCTATTTCTGAAAAACATACTGTTGTAATTTTTATTGGGAAAGCATTGAATCTGTAAATCAGTTTGGGTAGATATCGTCTTACATCATTAGACTGGCAGCTGTAAAAAACAGAGGTCTACAAGTATTGGAGATGATGTGGAAGAAAGGGAACCCTCATTCACTGTTGGTGGGAATGTAGAATGGTGCAGCCATTGTGGAGGACAGTTTGAAGGTTTCACAGAAAAATATAGAACTGCCATACAATCTAGCAATTCCATTGCTAGATATATAGTCAGAATAAATGAAAGCAAGGACACGAACAGATATATGCACAACAATGTTCATAGTGGCATTATTCACTACTGCCAAAAGTTGGAATCAACCCAAATGCCCTTCAACAGATGAATGAATAAGCAAATTGTGGTATATACATACAATGGAATATTACTCAGCTGAAAGAAAGAATACATTATTAACACACAGGATAACATGGATGAAGCTTGAGGACCTTATGTTGATTGAAGCCAGACAGGCACGGAAGGACAAATATTACAGGACTTCACTGAAATGAATTAAGCAAATTGGGCAGGCTTACATAGCAAGAGTCTGGATGATAGGTTTACAGGAAATAGAAAAGAAGGTTGTGAGCCAATGGCCATATGAGCAAAATCTGTGATTAGGTGTAAGTGCTTTGTTGTGCAGTGGAGGGGCTTGACCGTGGTGCAATGATACTATTCAGTTTGGCAGTGCAAATCTGACAGCGGGTATAGGTGGAGAGGTTGGGTTGAGCTGTCCATGGAAATGGGGGGAGGATTGGGGAGGGAGCAGGTGAACACTGGGGATTGGTGGGTATGTGGTTGAAACTACAATGTTGGGAATGCTCTTTTGGCAATATGTCAAGTGATGGTTGTTGGTTTAGGGTGTTGGATTTGGGGGCATTCAGGACAGGGCACACCTGGGGCAGGGTTCTAGGGACTGTGTGAATATTCATCAGGGAGTGGAGACCCACCTAATGAGCAGGAAGCTGGTGGACTCCCATCCTATTGAGGCATGCTGTGTTCTCAAATGGAGGGGTAGGAGTCTCTTGATAGCATGGGTGGTGCCTAGTAGGGGAAGACAGAACACTGTGTCAAGCCCTCAGTTTTGTTACAAGTAAATATGGGTTTTGTCCTTCAAGGAGGGAAGCCTCGTGGTTGACATGGGTCCTGAGGGGAGGTGGAGGGAGGAGTGGAATACATGGAAAAGGGGGCATTTTGGGGGTGATGGAACTGTTCTACATGATCTTGCTCTGATGGATACAGACCATGTTAAATTACATCAAAATTTATAAAGGTGTATGGTCCAAAATGTAAACCATAATATAAACCATTGACCGTGGTTAGTAGCTATGTTTCAATATTTGTACATCAGTTATTAATTGTATTTGGCTGTTTTGTTGGCTTCATTTTTGAAGAAGTTTTGCATCACAGAAGGGTCCACAACTGTTGTGGGGGGATCATTGTTGTGGAGTGTCAATGATGGTGGATACATGAGAGGAAGCCCTGGGCATACATATAAGACATATAAATGTGTTCAAGTGTTCCTGGGGTATTGTCACAGTGGGTGGAGAGTCACACAATAACCAAAGAAATATTGAATTGACACCTTAAGGATATTTTGTCTTCCAATCCATGAATATAGGATACCCTTCCATTTAGTTAGGTCTTCTTTAGGTTCTTTTAGCAATGTTTTGTATTTCTCTGGATACAAGTCCTTTATGTCCTTGGTTAAGTTTCTTTCTAAATATTTGATTCTTTTAATCACTAATGTAAATGGAATTTTTCATTGACTTCCTTCTCAGTTTGGTCATTAGTAGTGTATAGAAATACTACTGATTTTTGCATATTAATCTAATATCCTGCTATTTTTCTGAACTTGTCTATCAGTTCTACTAGCTTTATGTGGAATTCCTAGGAATGGGGTCATGTCATCAGCAAATACCAAAAGTTTTGCTTCTTCCTTTCTTTTTGGATGACTTTCATTTATTTTTTTGCCTCATTGTTCTAGCTAGAATCTCTAGCACAATATTGAAGAGCAGTGGTGATGGGGGGTATGCTTGCCTTGTCACAATCTCATTGGGAAATCTATCAGTCATTCACTGTTGAGTACAATGTTAGTTCTGGGTTTTTCATATATCCACATTAACATGTTGAGAAAGTTTCCTTTGAGTCCTATCTTTCAGAGGGCTTTTATCAAGAAGGACTGCTGTATTTTGTCAAATGCCATTTCTACTGTAATTAACATGATCATGTGATTTTTCTTCTTCAATTTATTGATGTGCTGTATTACACTGATTGATTTTCTTGTGTTGAAACACCCTTGTATATCTGTGAACTTCCTTCATACTGGTGTATAAATGGGGCTTTTGGTTCAGTTAGCAATTATTTTGTTGAGGAATTTTGCGTTAATGTTAATTAGAAAAATTGGCTTGTAATTTTCTCTTTGGTAGTATCTATTTCTGGCTTTGAGATTAGGGTGATTTTGGGTTCATTGAATGAGTTTATTAGCACTCCTCCATATATATTTTTGGAAAAGTTTGAGCAAGGTTTGTATGTCATCTTCTTTGAATGATTGGTAGAATTCACCTATGAAGGCATCTCATCCTGGGCATTTCATTTTGGGGAGGTTTTTGATACCTGTTTCAATCTCTTCACTTGTTATCAATTTGTTAAGATATATTCCTTCTAGTGTCAGAGTAGGCTGTTCATGAATTTCTGAGAATTTGTCCATTGCATCTATATTTGTTAGCATACAATTATTGATAATATCTCTTATGATCTCTTTTGCTTCTGCATGGTCACTGGTAATGTTTCCCTTCTCATTCTGATTTTATCTTCACTTACTCAATTCTTTCTTTGTTAGCCTAGCTGAGAGTTTGTCAATTTTGTTGATCTTCTTGAAGAAACAACTTTCATTTTTAAAATTTTTCTATATTGTCCTTTGTTCTCAATTTCATTTATTTCTGCTCTAATATTTGTTATTTCTTTCCTTTTGCTTGCTTTAGGATTATATTGGTTTTCATTTTCTCATTCATCTATGTATGCAGTTAGGTCTTTAATATTTTTGCTCTTTCTTCTTGTAAGCATTTAAGACTGTAAATTTCCCTCTCAGCAGTGCCTTCACTATATCCCATAGAATTTGATATGTTGTGTTTTCATTTTCATTCATCTTGAGATATTTACTGATTTCTCTTTCAATTCCTTCTTTGGTCCACTGTTTATTTAACAATATATTGTTTAGTCACCATATATTTGTGAATTTTTCCTTATGTGCCTGTTATTGGTTTCCAACTTCATTGCATGGTAATCAGAGAATTTCAGGCTTTTAAAATTTATTGTGATCCGTCTCATGACACAAACCATGGTCTATACTGCAGAAATATTCATGCGCACTTGGGAAGAATGTATACCCTGCTGTTTTGGGATTCTATGTTCAATAAATGTCCATAAGGTCTAGTTCACTTGTCATATTATTCAAGCTCTCTTGCCTTGTTGATACTTTGTCCATATACTCTATCCAATGTTGAGAGTGGTGTATTGAAATCTACAACAATTATTATAGATACTTCCATTTATCCCTTCAGTTATGGCAGTATGTGCCTCATTTATTTTGGGGCACCCAGATTATGTGCATAAATATCATTGTTGTTTTTTCTTGTTGTAGTGGCCTTTGTATTAGTATATGATGACTGTCTTCATTTCTTGAACACTTTTGCATTTTAACTCTATTTTATTCTATTTGAGATTAGTATCACAGCTCCTAATATTTTTCTTACTATTTGCCTTGAATATCTTTTTCCAACCCTTCACTTTCAGGCTGCATATGTCCTTGCATCTAAGGTGAGTCTTTTGTAGACAGCATATAGATAGCTAATACTTTTTATCAATTCTGACAATCTTAGTCTTTTGATTGGGAAGTTCATTCCAATAACATTCAACATTATTACTTTAAAACATTACTTACTTTGTCCATTTTCTCCTTTTTCTTTCTGTTGTTATATCTTACTTATATCTGTCTTTTTATCCTTTTAGTTACCCTTACTTATAGTCTTCATTTCTACACTCTTCTCCAGGACTCTCTGCCTTATCTTTTCCTATCAAGCTGCAGAACTCTCTATAGTATGTCTTATTTACAAAATCTCTCAGTTTTTGTTTGTCTTTGAAGACTTTAAACTCCACCTCATTATTGAAAGATACTTTTTCTGCATTAAAGAATTTTTCGTTGACAGTTTTTCTCTATCAGTACTTTTAATATATCATACCCCTGACTTCTTAACTTTGTGGTTTCTGGTGAAAGATTGACAAAGTATTATTGGGGTTCCTTTGTGTGTGGTACATTGGTTTTCTCTTGATGCCTTCAGAATCCTCTGTTTATTGATTTCATTTGATGTTCTGAATAGTAGGTGTCTCAGCTTAGGTATATTCAGATTTATTTTGTTTGAAGAACATTGTCTTTCTTAGATATTTGCATTTATGTCTTTCATAAAGATTGGGGAATTTTCAGTCATTATTTCCTTAAATATTCTTTCTGCTCCCTTTTCATATGCATCTCCTTCTGGGACACCTATAACACATATGTTTGTCCACTTTGCACTGTCATTCAAGTTCCTGAGATACTGTTTAATTTTTTCCCATTCTTTTCTCTTTCTGTTCTTCTTTCCTACAATTCAAATGCTCTGTCTTCTAATTCACTTATTCTGTCCTCAGCCAACTCAAATTTGCTGTTATATGTCTCTAATATATTGTTAATCTCATCCATTGTGTCTTTAATCCTATTATCTCTGTTTCTTTTCTTTGTAGGCTTTCAAATTGTTCTTTACGCTCATCAAGTGTCTTTTCATATCCTTTATCACTTTAGCCATATTTTCCTTAAACCCCTTGAACTGATTTAGGATATTTGGATGAACATTTTTGATTAGTTGTTTTAAATACTATGTTTCATCAGGTTTCTTGGTTTGTTCCTTTGCCTGGGCAATCTCTTCCAGTTTCTTAGTATGGCTTGTTATTTTTGCTGATGTCTAGGCATCTGATTATGTTGGTTATTAAACTCTGTTGTTCAATTTCTCTCTCTTGCCTAGTGGTTTTGTTTAATGACTCTTCTTTTATTTTTGTACTACTTTATCTAAAACATTAAGATTGCACTGTTTAAGTTTTAAAACTTGGCCAGTGACCTACTAATGGGCACAGAGAAAATCTGTAGGAACAGGGATTAATGTTTTCAATCATGTTCCCAACCTGCTAGCAGATACTCTTTACCAAAATTTTCTGTGGAGGTGATTCTTTTACCTTCCCCTGGTAGGATATTCTGTTCCTTCAATGCAAAGCCAGGTCTTACTGTTTAAACTTGCTGAAGAGAAACCACACTCTGTCCTCCAAAGTACCTTCCTTCTTTAGATGATGTAAGATATTCATTCCACAGTCAGTTGGCCACCATCAGCCACAGGGTTATCTGTTGCTAAATGCCTCAAGGGTGGGGTGCAGACACCATTCACAGCTGTGGGGACAAGTAACTCAAATTTCCTTTTGATTTCTTTGTCTCTCTGTCTCCAATCCCTCTTATTCTATGTGTGCAACACTCTCTTGGTCTGAAGATACCCAAAGCAGCTCCGTTGGGTATCTTCTGGCCTTCCTCCTCAGTTTTGTAAGAGCATTACACCCTGCCTGACCTATTCCAAGCCATATTTATTAACTTCTGCTGTAAACTTTTTCTTGATATCCAGAGATCTTTAAAAGTTCATTCTGGTGCTACACACACACACACACACACACGTACATTTGGAGGGAAATGGAAGTTGTATATCCCATCATCTTGCTGTTATCTCTCACTACATTTTTGGTATATGAAATTTTACTTTCTTTCAGTTAAATTCTTACATCTTTTTTAGGAGAATTCTTATCATTTGAGAATGCTTCTGATAATGTGTCATAATTGAATGAAGAATTAATTAAACAACAAAGAAATAAGGTCTAAAAAGGAATATTCTTTTAGATAGAATTTGGTGGTAATTATTATTTCAAGACAAACATACTGTAAAATGTCTTAGATTGTGCTTGGTGACTTAAGACCAAATTTTACTGACATCACAGGTCCTCTATAGCATAACCCAGATAGAGCACACATGGGTGAAGTTAATGCAATGAAAGTTTTCATATTTAAAGCTCTAATTCATCTTTATATTACCACTCCTCAGTATGAGACAATATCCAGGGATCACCAAAATCTGAGTAATGCCTCTATGTAAACTAAAGGCCCATTCAATAATACAACATGGCAACATTTAATTTGCCTCAAAAAATATGTCAGAACAAATACCTATGATAGAAATATGTATGTAAAATGAGAAATTTGAACACTTATGGAGAGGTCTGATACCAAGAAAGGGAGAAAAATCATGCACATCAATTAGAAGTATGGAAATATACACACAATTTAAATATCTGCTGAAGTTGAAAGTGTATAATTCTGGGGAAGAGAAAACAAGAAGATGGGGATATAGACAATATTCTGGTTTCTCAAAACAAATATATATTTTCTCCATGCATGTATAACTTGTTTACAATTTAAAATAAGCAGTGAAAATCATACTGAATGAAATCATAAAGAGAAGGTCCCATGGTTAATGATACTGATTTGTATCTATAACATACACATAAAGAAAGGAAAATATGGAGATGTGTATCCTGCTGAGGACTGTGGGCATTGGGAAGACTCTGCTGGTGAAGTGACTGTAGTATATCCTTTTGCCATGGGCTGGCAGGACAGGAGTCCATGGAGTGCTGCCTGCTGCCTCTGACTCTGCTTGGCAACTTTGACTGTATGGCAAAACTGAGCTCCAGGCATGGACTAGAGATCCATCACTATCTGGGATCAGGGGAGAGGGTTCATGGATCACATCTGGTCCTGTTATTATGGAAACTGACTTGCTCCCCACTTCATGAAGGATGCTTCCCACCTCACCCAGCTCTCTGCATCCTGTGTACATCTTTTGGTTATCCTTTCTGCAGAACAACTTGCACAAGTGTTGGTCCTGATACACTTCAGTAAGATGTAAGGTGATCTGTCCTGTTACATGACCATGGAGGAAATAGTATCATTAATCAGGCTCCCCAACATTATTGGCTGTGCCAAGCAGGATAACACCATGGCAGAATTCAGTGACCCCAAGGGCATTGGCTTGGCTGGGGTCCTGCAGTGGCTGCAAGACATGAAATGTTGGAAAAACATGGCTGATTCACTCTGTACAGAGGGGGCAGAGGATAGTGTTGCTTGCCCTCCAGTGGTCTGTCTTTGTAGGGGCAGAACAAACAGCATTAGTCCTGGAAGACAGGGTTCTGTGCTGAGATGGAGTGTCATGCAAACTGAGGCACACAGAGCACAGACTCCAGACATCTTGCCTCTGCATGGCAGCATCTGAAAAGAATGTCCCCAGAAGACTATCCCCAGGACTCAGAGAAGGGTTCAGGCAGGAAGGGCAAAGCCTAGCCAGGGACACCAATGGTGGATGCTGGGATTTACCCTCTTCTGTTAAACCCACTCCAAGCCCTTTCTGGTAAACTGACCTTGTGTCCCTCACTGAAGAGAGAAGCAGATAGTGGGAGTGTCCCATTAAGACCAAAACATTTACCAGGATGTCTGTAGGCTCCTTCACATGGTGAATGTTTCCTGAGCTCCTGCAGGCACCAGATGCTGTGCTGGGACAGCTCGTTGAGGAGCAGTTCAGGGAAGCACAGGAAAATGCAGTGGAGCATTTATCAGGCTCCTCAGGAGGCTGCTTCCACAGGGGGCCTCACAAGTGAGCATTCCCAGAGTCTCTATGAATAAGGGAATCAATTGGCTCAAGAGGGTGAGCTCCTGCTTCCCATATTGGAGGTGCCAGGTTTAGTCCCAAGTGCCTCCTTAAAAATAAAACAGCAACAAGCAAACAAATGAAAAAACCAACTCAGAGGAACTATTGTGGCTCAATGGTTGAGTGCCGCCTTCCCACATACGAGGCACCGGTTTCAATCCCTGGCCCCAGTACATTAAAAAAAAAAGTTTCTTCACTATGTGAGTTCTCTGGTGTGTTTAAAGGTTAAATCTATGGCTGAAGTCTCTTTCATATCCAAAACTTTATACTGCGAATTGTTTATTTTAAAGTCAGGAAGTTGACTGATGGCTTTCTCAAATTGGTGATATTCATAGGAAGTATCTCCAGTTTGAGTACTCTCCTGTTTTCTCAGGCTGGAAAAGCTAAGGACTTTCCATACATATGATATTATGGTTTCTGTCAAGCATGAATTCTTTCATGTTGCTGGAGGGCAGAACTAAAAGTGAAAGGTTTCCCGCATAGACAACATTCATGGGAATTCTCTACAATGTGAGTTCTCTCATTTTGTTTAAGTTTAGAATATTGACTGAAGGCTTTCCCACATAGGTGACACTCACAGGGTTTCTCTCGTGTGAGTTCTCTCATATTCTTTAAGATTAGAAGATAGACTGAAGGCTTTCCCATATAGATGATACTCATAGTGTTTCTCTCCAGCGTGAGTTCTCTCCTGTTCTTTAGGATAAGAATATAGACTGAAGGCTTTCCCATGTAGATGACATTCTTAAGGTTTCTCTACAGTGTGAGTTCTCTCATGTTGTTTAACAGAAAATAAATGAGAGAAGCCTTTCCCACACAAATGACATCAATAAGTTTTTTCTCCAGTGTGAGTTCTTTCATATTCTTTCAGGTTAAAAAAATGATGGAATGCTTTCCCATACAGATGACATTCATGGGTTTTCTCTACAATTGGAGTGCCATTGTATTTTCTGAGGTTGGAACATGGCACAGTTTTTAGCACTTTGGTAACATTCAAATGATTTACTTCTAGGTTGAATCTCTTTATGTTGATTAAAAGAT
This sequence comes from Cabassous unicinctus, assembly GCA_029593785.1. Classification (NCBI taxonomy): domain Eukaryota; kingdom Metazoa; phylum Chordata; class Mammalia; order Cingulata; family Chlamyphoridae; genus Cabassous; species Cabassous unicinctus. The sequence goes on along the minus strand of JAQZBX010012173.1, from coordinate 16,096 downwards.
GAATGGTCATTGAGGACTGTTGCAAGTGGTTTCCTAAAATAAGATTTCATTCTCATGTGAATTAATGCATGTTGTTTAACTGTGGATGTGTGAGAGGAATCTTCTTGCAAATAACTGCATTTAAATGAATTCTTTTGCATGTGAGATCACTGCTGTAGGGAATTAGATGAGAAAATGTAAAACATTTGTTCATATACTTGAATGTTTTCATCTCCCTATGCATGAAATCTAGAATAATCCACTAGTGATGGTCTCCAATTTAAAAATTTACCATGTTCATCTCATATATATATTATTGTACTCCATACACAGATTTTCTCTATTATGAAAATCTAATTGCATAGGTATCTGATCAATTTTGAGCTTCATAATGTTTCAAACATTATATGTATGAAACCTGTTTATGCAATTTATTTTTTATATGAACTTAGGTTAGAGTTTGTGTTTAGGCTAATTTTCACCTAAATTCAAACAATCATTGATTTTTTGCTGGATTACCACTTGATCCAACATTAATTACAATTTCATGACTTTATTGCATTCCTAATTAATTCCATCCCTGAGAATCTATTTGGAATACTAAGGTTCACAAAATTTTGCTTACCAATGACATGATTTTAGAAGTGTCATTCCTACAGATAGGTTGGTTGAATATTATTTCTAACATTTCCCATGTTTTAAAGGCATATTTCTTCCCTGTAGTAATTGAAAAATAACAAAATAAATTGTTAGGGTAGCATTAGGGGATGAAAATTTGAAAAACACTTTCAGTATGTTTCCAACATTCACAATTATATGGGAAATAATACCAAATTAATGAATACTCTAGGCATAAGAAAACATTATAGGATATAACAATCAGAAAAGATTTTCAGCAGTGATAGTGGGCATTCTTGTCTTGTTTCTGATCTTAAAAGGAAAGCTTTTAGGAATATTACTCAACTGTAAGAAGAAATACAGTACTAACACAAGGGATAACATGGATGAATCTTGAGGACCTTATGTTGAGTGAAGCATACTAGGCATTGAAGGACAAATATTACATGACCACACTGATATAAATTAACAAAATCAAGCCAACTCAGAGAGCTAGAGTCTGGAAGATAGATTTACAAGAAATATGAAGGGAGAAGAAGGTTGTGAGCCAATGCCCATATGGGCAAAACCTATGACAAGATGGAAGTGAGTAGTTGTGCAGTGAAGAGATATGACAGGGGTGTAGGGATACTAAAAGGGTTGGGTGGTGCAAGCTTGACAGGGAGCTAGGGTGGAGAGTATGGGTTTGATGGTCCAAGGAACTGGGAGGAGGGTTGGGGGAGGGAATAGGTGAACACTGGTGATAGGTGGGTATGTGCATGAAACTACAATGTTGAGAAAACTCTTTTGCAAAATGACAAGGAAGCATGGCTGGTTTAGGGTGTTGAATGGGGGAACATTCGGGACAGAGTGCACCTGGAACAGTCTTCTAGAGGATGTGTAAGTGATCATTTTGTCATATTGTGCTGTATCAGTGGGGGGAGACCCACATAATGAGTAGGAAGGAGTTGGGCTCCCATGCTGGAAAGGCATGATATGTTCTCAAACAGAGAGGAGGTGTATCTCTAGCGAGCATGGGCAGTTCCTAATAAGGGACACAATAATACTAATGTGTCCAGCCCTCAGCATTGTTGCAATTATTGAAGAATATTGTCCTGCAAGGAGTGAAGCCAGGTGGTCTCCATGGGCCACAAGGGGAGGGGGAGAGAGGAATAGAAGAGATTGAAGAGAGGGTATTTGGGGACAATGGAAGTATTCTGCGTGCAATGATGAATACAGGCCATGTAAATTTCATAAAAAATTATAAAAGTGTATGTTCTAAAATGTAAACCATAATGTAAATCATTGACCATAGTTGATAGCTGTATTTCAATATATATACATCAGTTGCAACAAATGGACCATCCACATGTAAAAAGGTTATTAATAGGGGAGCAGGAAAAGGAGGAGGATGTTGTGTATATGGGAGTCCCCTATATTCTGTATGTAACCTTACTGTTACCTAAAACTTCTTTGAGGACAATATTTTAAAAAGGTAATACACTGGGGAAGAAATGGAAGAAAAATATCACTGTACATACAAGACAACTGATATTACAGTGATGAAAGGAAAGACATCAAAAATATTTTTTTTAATTTTTTAATGTTTTTCATTTTTTAAAACCCCAGGCTTTTTTATTTTATTTTATTTTTAGTTTCTCTAAATTATTATGCATTATTTTATTTCTTATGTTTGAACCTATCATTATTATTTCAATTTCCTATTAATCAAATTTGGCAATATTCTTGGCTTCATTTTTGAAGAGGTTTTGGATCATGGAAGGGTTACAACAATGGCAAGGAAGGATCAATGTGGTGGGGTGTCAGTGATGGGGGATACATGGGAGGAAGTTCACCTGGGTATACATATAAGATATATAAATATGTTCAAATATTCATGGAGCATTGCCACAGTGGGTGGAGATTCACACAATAGAAAGCTTATTGAATCCCCATCCTGGGGAGTTCTGCCACATTCGCTAATGGAAAAACAACAATTTCCCAAGTGCAGAGGCAATGACTGGTGAAGAGGGATCATCCATTGATGGGCCCTTGATATTGATGACTATGCTTGCAAGCCTTTTGCTCTTGAATTTGCAACTTAGCCTAGTGTTGGATAGTGCCTAAGAGTTGCCTCCTGAGAGCCTCCTTGTTGCTCAAATGTGGCCTCTCTCTAAGCCAATCTCAGCATATAAATGCATTACCTTCCCCCAGTGTGGGGCATGACTCCCAGGGATGAGTTTCTGTAGGACCAAGGGATTACTACCAAGCACCAGCTGGTGATACAACTGGAAAAAGATCTTGAAAAAAAGAGGGAACAGGTAAATAAAAATGAGTGTATATGGCTAAGAGACTTCAAATTTTGTCAGGAGGTCATCAGAGAGGTAATGCTTATGCATGTCTCAGCAGGATCTCATAGACTGCCAAGGTATATACTACCCCAAATAGTGGGGACCCTGAAGCCTCTGGAGACACCCAGGACCTACAGTCATGGCACATATCTCTGGAGTTTGGTGCCTTGCCAGTGGCCTTACTTTGGATTTTGAGCTCCTGAGAGTGACAGAGCTGGACTCAGAAATGACTTCTTTACACATGCCTCTTCTGTCTCTTTTACTTGAATCTGTATTTGGTGCTGGAGTTCGTAGATGTACATCCAAGAGACTTTAATCTCTGGGCTGTCCATGTGCCATCTGGGCCCTGAAATTCAGTGAAGTTGCAATACCTACTCTCCATTTCATTAGACTCACCCAGGACAACTAACAAGGAGGTGATGATAGACAACAAACAGCCCAAGGAATGGAGAGAGTCTACAAATGAAAGCAAGAGAGTCCCATCCATCTGCTCCACAGGATCAAAGCCTCCTCTCAATTAGAGGTGGAGTGGGCAACACCATCCCAGAATCCTCAGAACTAGGGTATGAACTATGGACTAAAGTAGACTTACTGGTATTTTACTATAGACTTACTGTGATTCTAGCAATGGAAGAAAACATATCATTCATGTGAAAGCAGTGGCCAATAAAGGTTATCAGAGCAGGGAGTAGGAAATGCAGGTAAATATGGGAGCATTTTAGAAACTTGGGAATTTTCCTGAATGACATTACAATGGCAGATATGGGCCATTACATATCTTGCCATAATGTACAAAATTGTGCAGGAGACAGTTTAAACTACAATGTAAACTATAATCCATGCTTGGTGGCAATGCTCTAATATTTTCATCAATTGTAATGAATGTACCACACTAATGAAAGATGTTAATGTGGGATGTGTAGGAAGCAGGGCATATGGGAATCCTCTGTATTTTTATGTAACATTTATGTAATCTAAATAACTTTAATATATATTAAATATATGTTTATTATATATATATATAATAAAAGAAAAGATTTTCAGGCATGGAATATGAGGAAAAAAGGTGTTGGGATATCAGGGATGTAAAAAAAGGAGAAAACCTTCCAAGAATAGGACCAAGACAAAGATCGCTATGTGAAAGTTTAATTGCAATAACAAATGAATATCCCTTTCCCAATGCCAATGACATTTGAATAAATCTTGAGAAGTGTATGGAATAAACACATGTGACTAAAATTTCCCCAATATACTCAGCTACATTTTAGAAATCATAACTCATGTAAGGAAACCTGAAGAAATCATGACTCACTTAAGGAATCCTGAAGTTAATATATTCAAGCACATACTATATCATGAGACCCCTCTTCTAAGGCACAGGTCCTTAGAGCTCACCTAGACACTGGTATTGAGGAAATACTATTCTTTCTATCCACAATTCTCCTTGTTCCATCTGGAAAGCACATCTGATTTGCAGACTTGATATCCTGTTTGTATGAAAAAACAGTTACCTGGAGTTTTAGTTGTGATAGTAACAGAGCATGGTCATGATTTACATAGCAGGTTACCAAAACATAAGGTAAGCATTGAAAGTCAGCAGTGCAACAACAATACCTTGAACTCAGATCAATGATAATATTTCAACAGAAATTATCTGTTCACCTTTTGCCTATTTCAGTGAGGAGCACTTTTTGTTGCTACCCATGCACTAGTACAAAGAGAATGCAGAATTGTCTATATACTAAATGGGGAGAAAATTATGTTTCCATAGTGATTGTGAATATTATGTTCAAAAATAATCCAATAGACATAAATTCTACCAGAACTATCTAAATTCAATATTTCCATATATTGGAAAACAATATGCAATGTTTTTACTACTGTGTTCCAAAGCCTCAGCATAGCCCTTGGAGCAGAATGCTTATTTCACCACAGTCAATTATTTATCCATTCAAAAAGTATTCATTGAGTTCTCATCACAGCCCAGAGTATTGGATATTGACATTCAAAAAAGACATTAAGTTATGGTCAAGAAGACTAAATTCTATTGGGGTAAACAAATTATAAATAAAAATAAGGAGTCAAATTCATTTAGACAGTTTTATTAGTCAGCCAAAGGGGTGCTGATGCAAAGGTGTGCTGATGCAACAGAGATATGTTGGATTTTACAAAGAGTATTTATTTGGGGTAAATACTCTTACAGACACAAAGCCCTAAAGAATCAAACTCAAGGTACCATAAGCAATACTTTCTCCAAGTTATTGGTCATTTGTTGAAGCAAGATAGTGGGCAATGACTATGAGGGTTCAGCCTTCCTTCTTCCTCTTAAGGTTCCATGGTCCCAGCTTCTTCTTATCTCAGGTGTAGGCTGATATAAGACTCATCTCTCTCCCCAGGATTTCTCTCTGGGCTCAGCTGCTCTGTACTCTTCACAATGTCAGCTGCAGACCATCAGGCTCATCTCTCTTCCTGGGTTGTCTGCCATATCTAATGAACTGTCTCTGTTCCTCTGCCATGTATTTCTTTTCTTTTCTTTTCTTTTCTTTTTTGAGAAAAGCCAGCATAAAGCACTTTTATTGCAATAACTCAAAACTCATATGTGGTGCGGGAGATGGGAGGGTGGGGCAACAACAGTTTCTCTCACCAAATCACTACACAGGTCAGCAAAGGGGTGAGAGGGAGAAAGAAAAGCCAGGAAACTTGGAGATCAGCGACAGGAGCTGAGCATCAAAAAACAGGAGATGCTGAAGCTGCGATGACCAGCATCATTTTCTTAAGAGAACACTCAAGGATTTATCATACAGCTGGGCTTTCATTGGGTGGTAAGTGTCTACAAACAGCACCTTCAATTGAAACTTTCGACTAAAGTTCTTAAAATTTAGGAAGTGGTGGATTAAAGTTCTTAAAATTTAGGAAGCTATGAGAAGAGTACAAAAGTCCTGAAAATTCATTAGAAAAACCACAGTATGGAAAAAAAATAAAGAAGCCAGGCCATGGAAAAGACTTCAGAGGTCCCTGCTGGCCCGGGGACAGATCCCTGTAGTGTCCAACACTGCAGTGAAAACTATCTGCTTTCAAAAGGCATAGGGTTTGAGGGGAGGATCGGGTAGGGCTGGTGGAGGCAAAGGCTCTCCCCTTTCCCACTTCAGTTTTGGGTAGGGCTTTTAATGCAACCCAAGGGCATCTCTCAACTTGGAGATTCAGCCCTCAACAGTGCCTCAAATCTGCTATGGCTTTGCAGCGCAGCAGCAAGAATGTTTAATATATAATAGATAATAATTTCACCCCCCAAAAATAATAAAATAAAGAATCTTGCACCCCTCCCCCCAACACCAATTCCTATTCTAAAGTTAACCCATTGTTTGTGCTGTTAATACCTGAACATACACTTACCTGGAAACCTAGATCCAAAAGACTGAAACTGAATCTCCACCCCAAAATCAAAACAAAAAATGAATAATTTGAGGTTTATGGCATATCGTTTAAGTCAATATATACCAGGAGAAAGGGGAAGAGGAAATGGGAGATGTTGGAAGCAAAGCTGAGTGACAGAACACGTTCAGTCTGGGCAGATGTTTATACAAAAAGTATAGTGGAACATCAGGAAAAGCTCCATATGGGTTCACGTGCGCATGTCTGGAGGCGTCAGAGCCCTCCATGGCAGATCCAAGTACAGGGATTGGAGGGAGGAGGCCATTCCTGTCATTCCAGTTTTAGAAGCTCTACATCAAAGACGACAGTGGCGTTTGGTGGGATGATGCCTGGATGTCCAGGGGCACCGTAGGCGTAGTCTGGGGAGATAGTCAGTTTGGCTTTCTGACCCACGCTCATCTGGGCAATCCCTTCTTCCCAGCCTCGGATCACCTCCTGCTTGCCTAGCGTAAATTTAAAGGGCTTGTTTCTGTCCCGAGAGGAATCAAATTTCTTTCCATCTTCAAGCATCCCCGTGTAGTGCACCACGCAGGTCTGGCCGCGCTTCGGGAAGGTGCGCCCGTCTCCGGGGGAGATGTTCTCCACCTGCAGTCCCATGGCGGCGGCGGACGCTAGGCGACCGGCTTGGATCAACAGGGACCTGGCGGCAGCTGCGAGGCTCTGCCTCCCTCTGCCATGTATTTTTATGTGAGGGTGTCAACCCAACAAGGGGGCTGGGACTCAATGCCATACTGACATGGCTGAATCAAAGCCCTAATCTTAATTTACTCAAATAAACATAACCTTTGAATTTAATATGATCAAAGATATCATGCACAGAGGAATCAACCTGTTTACAAACATAACCAATATATCATTTTGGAATTCATAAAAAATACCAAAATGCCACAGCAGTTTTATGCTTTAAAACACAATATAAATCTATTAAAATTTAAAATTATAAAAATATAAGAGGAAATAAAGATTATACCATATGGAGAAGCTGATTTAGATATTTGAATAAATAAATGGAAGATGATTTAGCATAAAGATATAGGAATATAGGTTAGATAGATGATAGATAGATAACAGACAGACAGATATAGATGGTAGATAAATTTGAGAGTCTCATCTACTGAGACCAGGTTATTGAAATTCAATTCTCTAGCATCACTTGTCTGAACAGCCTTTTCTGTGATGTGTCTAGCAGTTCCCATTTTTCCTCGGTAAAGTCTGCAGCCATGTCCTCAAAGGTCACTAACTCCTAAAACATCACAGAAATGTATGTTCATGTAGAGCTATCCTTACCAATATCCTGTGTGTGATGTTCAAAATAACAGCACTATAAAGAAGCAGAGACTGTGTATATAAAATTCAAAGTGGGCATGGTATTACAATAACATCATTATCAATGTTGAATGGCCATCTGCCTTTCAGATGCAGTCACAGAACTGTCACACTCTGAATACGTAACATCCCATTGTAAAAGAAAATCACATGATATCAGGTGTGATATACACCTGGAAATTTCCCAATAAACTTGTAATTATGCCTTATTACTGCTGATTATAAAGCTTTCATTTGAGGTTTCATAACTAAATTAATCTTTCCCAAAAATTTTAAGTAAATTTATAGACTTATTGTAAGGCAAGCAATACCCATGATATATCATTTTTAAAAATGAGTATGGTAAGATTATTCCCCTATATAGATGAACTCATTTTGCTCTCATTTATAAAATCATTTAAGAATATGTTATGCATTTTGCAATAAGTCAATGTGTGAATTCCTTTCTCTGTAAATTCAATTCCCAGGTCTATTATTCATTAAATTGGCAAGTAACCTTGAAGAAATATCCAGAATTCTGCAAAACTGAATATGTTAAATACAGAGCTCAGGATCAGTAAGGCCTGCTTTCCTCTGTGATACATATCTGAGGTATTCATTACAAAGTATAAATACAGATGTCAGGGTCATAAGCCAGGGAGTCCTGAAACAGTTGTACTGATACATGGCCTTAGACTCACCATTCCTGTGGTAGGAGACCTTCCAATATCAACTTTTTCTGTGGCCTGTAAATATGAGTTTTAATTGTCTTTCTTTTATCTTCATCTCATCTGTCTGGGAAAGATTAAGAGTGCTGTTCATTGTTTCTGGTCACTCTAAATCTTAAAAATTTTCTCAGGGACATAAATTTTGTTCTACTGCTCCTGAGTTCACAGCCACAATGAAAGAAAAAATAATTCCTGTACATTGCATGCATTTATAAAATTTGAATAAATTTGATTTAGAAAATTGAATTTGGGAAATTTGAACAATGGTGGTAAGGGTAGATTTAGCTTTCTTTAAAAAATATTTCAAAATGTGTAAATATATTCATCAAAACTTTAAGAAAATTAAAATTGGGGAAAATAAATGATTCCTCATTTCATTTAATTTACTAACATTTTCATGTGCTTCTAGCAAATATGCCTACCCTTGCACCACAGTACCTGTAATATTGGATTGATTACACCAGCTAAAATTTTAGCCTCCCTTCTCACTATAAACTTCTGTTCTTATTCATCTCTATCACCTCTGTTCACCACATGCCTAGGCTAAGCTCAGGCACTAACATGATTTATGAATTCATTATTCACCCAATGAGTCCAATGGATGGTTGAGAAAAAGAAAACATCTGTCATGTTTTCAGAGAATACACAGCCTTTATGGAAGCTGGAACCTATTGGAATTATTGGAAGGAGATTATTCATTGATCAGTCCCCAACTTAACATAATTATTAAAGAGTCCTGTATAAGCTTAATTTAAGTTCAGATCCTAGAATAGCTCCTGAATACACTTGAAATATACAAACCAATAGGAGAACTCTTCCCATCTGCTGGCAACAGAGGTGAAATTTCAGTTAAAGAAGAATCCCCTACTCACCTGTGATTGCATTGGCAATACCTCAGATAGTATCTATCTTCTGCTGGATTTTCACTCACAACCAGACAAGCAGAAGGTGAGAAAAGCTGAGAATGGAGAAAGAAGCCTTAAGATTCAATTCTTGACCACAATTTTCAGGCCCACCTATCATGAATGCTAAAAACTTCTCCTGTGTGTATCCCCAGCACAATCAACAATAGGAAAATGAAGTGTGATTCAAGAGAAATAAGAGGAGGATTATCCTTTCCCAGGGTCAAGATGCTGGAGGGCTTGTCTTCTCTGGTTACTAAAGATGATATAATTACCTTCATTGTACAGATAAGAATATGAAAATCCATGGATTGTATTTATTAAGTAGCTCATGATTTCAAGAGATTTTTAATTCATCCCTGATTCCAAATCATAGAATTCCCTGTCCAAAATCACATCTAGAATGAAATTCTCACCACAAAAGGAAGCAGACTGGAATTTCTGTTATAATTATTCTTTGTTTTTGAACTAGCACTGGTTCTTTCACATGCATTTCCATCTTCTGGACTCTCACTCCCTTCCTGCTGTACCATGAACCTGGCTTTCTGGATACATCTTGGTTCTTCCATATGTGAGGTCTAACAATGCAAACCCCTCAACACTGAGTTCTACATCTCACCCCAAAGGATTTGGAAATCAACTAAGAAATTTAAGAATATATATTATTATAGGGTTGCTCAGAGCTGGGATTAACTTAGCTATTTGTTCCTCAAGTCCAGGAAGAAAATGACTGTACTCAATATCTTTGGAGAATTATACATTTTTAAAAATTTAATCTTCTCTGTAACCCAGCTGATTAAGGTTAACTTACCCAGTTAACAAATGTCCTAAATAGAGGTTCAGAGAGCTTAAGTAATATGACAAAATTACATGGCCTGAAAAAGACACAGCTAGAGTTTGAATTTTTTTCTTCCTGTATTCCAATTTCAAATATCTTAAAGGTTACATGCTACACCTAGGTATTACATGGAATGTCACCTCTCATTTCAATATTCAGATCCTCACCTTGTTGTTCAAAATCGCTTTTCATACAGTTTGTTACAATTACACCCCATGCACAGGTTCTGTCATAAGGAAACCTCCATTGCATTGAACCCACTTCCCAAACATAAGCTTCCACCTCATGTAATATTAACTGTTAGAGTTATTCCAAGCATATATATTTCAGCACATGCTTCCTAAGAACAATATTTCCAATGTCACTGTATTTACCCCATCTGTCAATAAATATCTTACTATTTATCACATCTGCCCACCTGGGAGATGATTAATTTCCTGTCATGTTTATTTCTGCATGTGACAGAACATATTACTAAGCTCGAGCTTTATGTCTAAATGCAAAACCAGAACTCCTACTGCTTTCAAATATATCTAGGAAACAGACTACATCTTTATAATTGAGTCATTCTTCTGTCTTCCATAATCACTTCAAGGCCTATAGTTTTGAATACCACACATTCTCACATTTCACATTACTTTGACCAGATGAGATTAAAATCATAATAACAAGGTGAATGATGTAATTTTAAAAATCACCTCAACTTAGCACCATGTCTACTTTCATATCCATTAGATTATCCTTCTCTCTTACTGAAGGGTCTTTTCAATTGATTATGTTGAATGTCTCCAACTCAATTTCTGTATTTCCTGTTTCTTTTTGAAATTTTTACCAGTAGCCTCTTTCTCTTATCAAATCACCTCATCATTTATCCTTATTGTTTCTCTTATATTATGAACACAAATGACCCGTGTCAATTTCTTCTCTTGAAGATCTTCCTGATCTCCTTTTCCTTCTTTCACAATCTATATGAGCATTTTTACCCTTTTATCACACAGCCTTAAATGATGAGTTAGTAACACCACAGACTTCCTCTTAAATCATGCTATTGACTCCCATAAGCTCCCCATGAATAAACTCAGTATGTGTGCCTCAGTCTATAACTTGGAAGTAAAGAAGAATTGAAAGTACTGGGAACATTCTTTTTCCTAGACTTCTCTGACATCTCAGTCCCCTGCGTGTATTCAAATAAATCTAGATGCTCCTTCTTCTTGTGTTCTGCATGGCACTCCTCAAACAATATTATTAGAACTTCTCAATGTTGAATTGTAACCCCCTTTCTCACCCATTTCTGTGCACTGTCATGACAATTTCACACATTTATTCAATTCCTTCAATTTATTATACTGTTGGCTCTAAAATGACAGTGTACACTTCTATTTTTGTAGATAGAGTCACAAAAACTCAAATATAACTCAAGATATTATAACCATCATGATCCCAGAAACTTAAAAAATATTCTCTTCTAGTGCTTACTCTCTGATTAACCTAGAGGTCAATCAAGATGAGTATAATTAAGGTATAGCACTTTAACAAAATATTTTCCTTCAAATTCAGTAATTTTAAGTTAGGACTCCTCCAGGCATCCAAAGATTGAATAAGAAATCATCACTTAGAAACACATAAATACATTTATACTGAGCTATTATTTCACCACTGAACACTATAATCATCCTTCATTTCCATGGAAATCCCCTCAAACACTTTCCCACATCATATTCATATTCCTTCAGTCTCTGTTTTGTCATTTCCTCAGAGATCTCTTCACCAAGTCCCAACCTAAGGTAACCTTTGCCCTTCCTACAACCTATATTACAATTCTTCTATTTCTTCAGGTCATTCCTATAATTTTTCATTGTGCATTTGTTTGTTTGGGTATTTTTTGATCTCTCACTTTGGCCTAATTGCATAAAACCCTTCCCTGAATGGTAATATATTAAATGAGTTTCCCTTTGAAAATTAACAAATAATTGTAAATCCAGAAGTCGTGTATATCCACAGTAACTTAACCTGAGCTCAGATGGCCTGGGCCCAACTGTCTGTAGCCAAATTAAAAATATCTTCTGATGAAAAAGAAAATCATTTACAAAATAAACTAGGACACTCCTGCCTGGTTAAAATTCTCTCCCTTATTCATGAGAACACAAATGGACTGAGAATGCAAGGAATCCAAAGGCTTAATGAGGATGCTTTCACCCATGTGTAATTCAGAGCTTCCTTCTCTCTAGGAAAAGCACCATTTTGATGGTAAATTCTGTTTTTATGAAGTTGATAACATCATCAGTCCTACTGATTAACTCAGATTTTAGTCAAGAAAAATCTACTCAAAACATGCGTTGTGTCATTCACTTCCATCTAAAACTCTCCAAATCAACCTTCCTGCCTTATCCAAGATGCCTCACACTTTTGTGGAATATGTTTGTGTGGGGTAAGTACTCTAAAGCCCCTATAGCAAGAAGATTCTTACTAATCTGTATATCTAGGAGGAACTGAAATCTATCAATATTTCTCAGCCATCTATGTGAATCTATATAAGGGGAAATACTTGCAATGAAAAATACGCTAGGAAAATGTTAATTGTTCTATACTTTATATATTTTACTATCAAGCAAGGGAAAGACCATCCATTATAGGTCTTGTTATGTCAGCTGTACCATCAAACTTAAAAATATTAGGGGTTCATAAAATAAATGATTAAGTTTTATTGTTGATTTTCCTATGAATAATTGGGGTTTTATATAATTTTTAAACTAAAATTATAAAATTATTCATATATATCTTGAAAAATAGGACAAATTATTTCTGTACAGAAATCAAGCCATGTATTTCTATTTTAGGTAAAGGTATTTATACCCAAATATATATATTTTCATTATTTTAATACACTCTTCTGAAATTAAAATAATTGCATTTCATTATTTTCATATCATGCATTTTAGGTAACGAATTATTAAATTTTCATGGTTTTCTCACATAGTCCTATGTGTTTTCAGCCTAGTTTCTGTAGCATGATTAAAATATAATATATTTGCAACTTACCAAGCACCATAAGGCCAACAAAAGTTTCTGTAGGAAATCACACAGACCTGTCTAGTTTGATATTATCCAGAGCTGTTACTTCTTTGAAAGGAGAAATGTATGGTGTAAACATAATGCTTCCCTTGATCTATTACCTTTATCACCATGAGAATTAGAGACCCCAGGAATATTATGTATCTTGATGTTAACCAGAGAAGAACACTAGAGGAACTCCCTAGTCTATTTCTAGAGAGTTCAACTCAAAAATTGACTCTCTTTTTTTCAAACCTGTATAAAAGCTGTAAGAAAATCCCTCAACAGGGAGGCCAATTTGAGATTGGTTAGATCTCCCGTCCTCCACTTGCCAATACAGCCACTTTTCCTTTCTAGCCTAGTTCAGTGTGCTATGCTGCTATGCTGAACTGTGAGCCCATGGATCTTTCTGATCACTGTCATTTCCATACAATGTTTTTCAAGAAAGTGATACTCTTTTACTCATAAATGTGTATATGTTGGAGGACAACTCTGAACTAGGTCTGTCCACAAGCATAGAGACATACTAGCAAATAAAGCATACATTCTGGTCCTATGGGGTTTAAGAGCCACTTTAGAAGAGCCCATTTAAAGTAAAAAAGGCAATGTTACTTTGTGTATATGATCTAGAGTTATTTCATTTTTGGAGATAGAAAATCTCTCATAGAAATACCAATATTTTGAATGAAGAATAGCACCAAAGTTTCTTTACTGCCACTGTGTGACAGGTAATTTCATTCTATCTGATTTGGATTATTAAAGAAGAACAAGAATATCAAAGGTGATGAGTTCCTCTTAGTTACTGATGAAAAAACAATGAGAATGTTAGTACAGAATATATTTTCAGGTCTGGAATGCAGATGTGATGTTTGGACTGGAAAGTGTAAATTCTATAACCACAGAAGATAAATAAGTCAAAGGAATGGAAGATATTGCCTAGGTTGAAAGAAAGCAGTAAAGGAAGGGCTGGGACTGTGTTCTAAGAAGTTTCAACATTTAATATTTCAAAAATAGCTTGAAAACATGTAAAGTGGGGCCAGAAAAAAATCAAAGAATGTTTTGTGACCTAGGAGACCAAAAAAAGAAATGCCTGATAGAAGGAGGAAACCAGGGAATTTGGTGAGGAATTTTGTAGGGTGAAGAGGCATTCAGTGGTTTGTATGAGATGGAGGTAAGAAGCTTCTCAGAGCTAATGCATGTAAGTACAGAAGGTGTAAGCCATATCAGAGTGCATTGAGGAGTGAGCAGGAGGTAGGATAAGCACACTAATTGCTGCTCATTCATAAAGGTTAGCCTAATTGTCAAGAGAATTGAGAAACTGGGCATGTAAAAATCACATACCAAAAATTTTTAAATATTTTAAGATAGCACTTTGATAGAATCAATGTATGAAAATTGACAGTATTTATAAATGGTAGTGGTGGAAGGCCAGGTCACGTCTCATAGTTTGGAGAACACTCAAGAATTCAAAAAATAAGAGGGAACCCTGAGGTCTACTCAATTCTGAGGCAAGTTCCATGGAAAAGCCACACTCAGCTTTTCTCCCAAATTTCTGTTCTGTTTGGTTTCTTTTTCCATGGCAAAAAGAAAACTCTATTTGTATTCCTTTTGTTTAGGGAAAATATTTTATAAATCCAATGAGTGATCCATTCCAGGGAGAAAACCCTGATTCACAGACTGCAGACAGTGAACTTAATCAGTTTCATTAAGTGAAATATATTCTGTTCACCATGATTGAATTTACAAGATTAAAAATTTAAAATTCTCTTATAATTTTGAAAAATGAAGAGATAAGTCCATTGAGAAGGATGGTTGAAAGGCTACCTTGTTAATTAATTCAACAGATATTTTACAGTTCATTCATTGTAAGAGGAAATATGCAAAGTCCTGGAGATACAACAGGGAATGAGAAATACTAGTTCTTTATGGACAAAGAGCTTGAATTCTATGGAAGAAACCTGTGGTCAAAAATAAAGTGAAGAGTTCTAGGAAGATGATGTCTGAGAAATTAGGCAGGTCTCAGCTCTGAGGCAAAAACAATGGAGGAAGAGCCAAAAGCTGTCTAAGGGATCTTCTTTGGTGGTTAGCACATCAGGAGAGTGCTACACAACTCCCAGGAGGTTGAGGGACAGACAGGTTAAGAACCAAAAACAACAAACATGAGTTACCAAATGGCCACAGTGGCTATAAAGGTCTTCCTTCTCTCACCTCCAATATATTAATCTGGGATAAAACCCCAGTTTCACTGCAGCCAACTGTAAGAGATGTCTTCCCCCCATGTCAGTTCTTAGAAAAAGGAAGGGGGAGTTGAAAGGCTTCTGTTCAGTGAATTTGGCCAGCAGAGCCAAACAAAAAAAGTAGAGAGTGAAACAGCTCCATAGAAAGGTGCACAGATGAGTGCCATCTGCTCGCTGGTCTGGAAGTTGCATGATCAAACACTGCTTTTCGGTCTCTCTGTACTCTAATTCATGGGAGAAAATCTGCACACCATTAGTCAGATGCTTACATGATTTTGATAACTTAAGCTGGACAATTTTAAAGACTTAGAATAAGTTGAAACATATATCAAAGAAGAGCTGTGGGAAAAAAAAAGGCAAAAGAGAAAAATTGGCAATCAGAGTGAATACCCCAACATATTCAAATGCCTAGACATCAGCAAAAAATTACAAGCCATACTAGGAAATAGGAAGAGATGGCCCAGACAAAGGAACAAACCAAATATCCTGAAGAGATAGAGGGTTTAAAGCAATTAATCAATGATAGTCATACTACTCTTGTAAATCAATGGAAAGAAAAAATAAAGAGATAAAAGATATTAAGAAGGCAATGGGTGAGCATAAAGAACAATTAGAAACCCTGCAAAAATGTAACAGACCTTACTGGAATGAAAGATATGATAGATGAGATTAAAAA
>JAQZBX010012172.1:9379-41742 GCA_029593785.1 Cabassous unicinctus | reverse complement strand
AAAGGGTGAAAAGGCAGCCAACACAATGGGAGAAATGATTTGGCAACCACATATCCAAAAAGAGTTTAATATCCATAATATATAAAGAGATCATACAACTCAACAATAAAAAGACAAGCAATTTGATTAATGGGCAAAAAAATGAAAAGACAATTGTCCAAAGAAGAAATAGAAATGGCAAAGAAACACATGAAAAAAGGTTCATAATCACTAGTGATTAGGGAAATGCAAATCAAAACTACAATGATATATCATTTCACACCTATTAGACTGGCCACTATTAAAAAGTTGGAAAACTAAGTGTTGCAGAGGATGTGGAGAGATAGGAACACGTATTCATTGTTGGATTAATGTAGAATGGTATAGTAACTGTTGAGGACTGTTTGACAGTTCCTAACATGGAATACAGGATTGCCATGTGACCAAGCAATACCATTACTAGGTATCTACCCAGAAGAACTTAGAGCAGTGACATGAACACACATCTGCACACCAATGTTCTTAGCAGAGTTATTCATGATTGCCAAAATTGGAAACAATCTGGGTGTACAAAAACCGATGAATGGCTAAACAAACTGTATATACATGATGGAATATTATGCAGCAGTAAGAAATGAAGTTGTGAAGTATATGACAACATAGATGAACCCAGAGGATATTTTGTTGAGCGAAGCAAGCAGACACTAAAGGACACTTATCATATGATTGCACTATTATGAACTAAATATATTATGTATACTCCTGGAATTAGTAATTAGTGTATAGGTCACCAGAAAATAAAATGAGAGTAGAGAATGGAAAGCTGAGGGTTAATTGATGCAGAATTGGTAAAAAGGTTGTTTTTAAATCTTTGGAGATGAATAGAAGTGGTGAAAATACATCATAGGGTTTCTACCTAGAAGAGCTATTACATGGGTTTGACAGTGGTTGAAAGTGAAAGTCTAAGGTCATGTATATTACTAGAAGGAAAGCTAAAAGATACCATGGGACTGTGTAACAGTGAAACCTCATGTAAAATCCATTATGGGTGATATATTTTGTAAAAACAGTCATATATGCAATGAGTAAAAATAAACTAGAAAGACAAATAGAATAGCAACTATGTATAGCAGGGAAATTATAGAGAGATTGAGAAATGAATTTTTTTTTTTATTTTGTTATTGGAATAAAAATGCTCAAAAATGGATTGAAGTGATGAATGCACAGCTATGTGATTATACCAAACACCATTGTTTGTACACTTTTGATGGATTTAAGATTTATATGTATCAGTAAAATTTGTTAAAAATAAATAAAAATAGGTCCACAAACAGGAAGGGCTAAGAAGTTCTGATTGACCCAGACCATCAAAATTATTTGCATGTCTTGCTAGCCAACTTCCAATCCACTTTGTAATCCTACTATCCAGTCCACATTTCAAAATGGCAAAACTATTTTATCAACTACTGTGTAGAAAAACTAAATTATAACTGTAGCATGGCTCTGATTTTAGAATTATTAACATACATATTTCAAGGGAATCAAGAAATAAACTGCTAAATTTGGCATGATAAATTATTGTTTCCTACTCATCACTCCAAATGCCTATGCAAATATTTATTGTGAATATTGTCATAATAAACCTACTTCTATATAGACTTTAGAATCACTCATTTCCAACCTTTGAAAAAAAATAAAAGGAATTAGCTTTTCCCTAATGATTTGACATATTTTAATCTGTCAGTTCTCCTAGGTGAAGAACAGACTCCAAGTTAATATGGGGATTTATTTCATCCAGATTTTAATATTTGGATTACTTTAAGTACCTAGAAAACGAATTCCATAAATGTTTCTGCCAGTACTCACATCCATGCTTTCATTTGTTAACTCATTCTTCCAACCTCAGCTAAAATGCTATTTCATACATGTAGTTTTCTGAATAAGGAGTACTGACTGTAGCACTTAGTAAAACATTTGTGTATAGAAACTTCTAAATATTTTAAGGGAAGGAGATGTTGATTTTTACATTAATGATGCTTGGAGCTCAGAAAAGAATGAATTAGAATCATGGGAAGATCCTTCTTTGTGGGATGTGTGAGATTATCTTTCAGGATTGTTTCAATCAGGCTAAAATCATTTGTCTTCTTATAATGTTCTCATTCAGGTTTTCAGAACCTTATTTTTTTACATGTATGATTTTTTGTACTCTTAATAAAACAGACAAAATAATGGTATTCCTTACACTATTTTGTATTTTCTTTTTTAAAAAGGTAGTCAAAATTCCAGCTGAAGAATATAGAATTACACTTAGAGAAAGAGAAAATATCACATATCCTGCAGATTTCAAAAGTTTCCTGGATCTAATTATCTACATCTCTAAGAGAAGATGTGGTCCTTTTTTTTTTTTTTTTTCTTTCTGGCAACCCCCAAATGGATTATTTATTCCTATGTTTAGGATAGAGCTCAGGGGAAAGTACCTGCCAGTCTGTGAATTAATAGTACTACTTGGAAAATAGTTTATACTGTGTCCACTGATAACATCCATAAAACTTAAGTAGATTCTTCCCATACAAGGCAAGAACATCTTTTACCAAGATTTTGCTAGAAAGGCAAAACGTAAAAATAAAATACTCTCAATTTACCTGTTAACTTTTTCTAATGTTTCATATACAAATGCAGAAATGTAGTTTGTATATTCACTTTCATCTGTCTTATACAACTCTAAAATTCCCATGTTCAGCTCTATCAAAATCCTTCCTCCATGCTGTATGCGTTAGAATTGGTTTGAGCTATACATATATAGCAACTATGTAACCAAGATTTAACTAAAGTTGTTTTTTCTGTCATACAAAAGAAATCCAGAGGCAAGTTATTCATGCCTGACATGGCTATTCAAGGTAATAGAAATCCTGATTCCTCTAACTTGTTCCACAATCCACCACTCTTGACTTCTCCCTTATTTAAAATGCCTGCTCAAGCTTCAATCATCACATCTATAATCCAACCAGCAGGAAAAAAGTGGTAAAAGCAGTATACTTTTTAAAAGATATTTCCTGTAAGTAGGACACATTTTATTTCTCATTTTCTAGAATTTTACAAAATAGGCTGCTTGGAAATATATGCCTATTCAGACAATCAAGTGCCCAGCTAAAATATATTGGCTTAGTTGAGAAAAAAAAGTATTACAAAGATAGATACGAAGGCAGGTAGCAAGGTCTCTGCTACAATTATACATTTTGAATAGGGTCTCATAATCTTCATAATTATTTCAATACTAAATTTTATTTTGTTGTCACCATATCCAGGCCTAATAAAATGGTTTCATTTAATAGAAATACTTTTTACAATTCTCAGAGCAAATTGATTGGTTTAGTGATCAAATGCTATCTGCTCCATTTTATGATGGTATTATTTAGTAAATTGCTGCTTTAGGTCACTTTATTAAGCCAAATCCTGCTTCCCTAAAACAGTCTTGCCTTACTTTACATAATATAATTTGTCTCAAGAGTCATCTTTTGCCATATTCCCTACATTTCCTGCCATTAGGAAACTATGATGAATGAAAAGATCAATTTGTCAAGTGTAATCTTAGAGAAGATGAATAAGTTTTAGGAACCAATCATTTTAGCATGTTGTCACATTAACCATAATGGAACCTTTTAGCAAATCTTTCTAAGATACCTAAAAGTTTCTTTAGCATTTCTTCAGACATTACTATCTACAAAACTTTTATTTTAGTTGTATTTTTGTATATCCCAGTTTATTTTGAAAACAATCTTTTCTGATATATATTCAAATGAATTTATTTATAAGATTCTCTTATAAATAAAACACTGATCAAAGAACATCTAACATTATTTACATACTTCAACGTAATAGAATTCTTTCTTCAGTTTTAAATTTTTTTTCTTATCTAAGACAATATATATTTGGGTTATATATGCATATAAAACAAATCTGTTTGTCAAAGTGAGCATAAGATAAAACAGCATTCTGTGTCTTTTCTGGATATAATTAAAATTTCAGTGACAAAGTGAAATGGTCCAAATGGGAGCAAAAATGCTGACTTCCTTATAAAATAGACTAAATACAAAAATTAAGAATAATCAAAGATGCTCAAGATTAATTCCATAGGTCATTCTCTTTCCTAACCTTTTAACATACAAATGTGTGCTATAAGAATGTGTGAGGTAGTATAGATGAATAGAAAATATTTGTCCATCAAATTATCCATAGCAATTCACTGGAAATGTAGATTTAAAACTCAATGGGCTTAGTTGACTTCAGCCATAAACTTATGCTTTATTTAGATAATTATGCATATTGGAAAGCTATCACTGGATTGGTACCTTAAACACTGGAAAGAAATTACTGTGTTACAAAACATACAAAACATTTTGTGGTTTTATTTGTTTGTTCCACTATTTCTGTAGTTGGGTCAAGATAAGAGGTCCACTTTAATATTTAATGTACCCCACACTGTCTGAATCAAAGATTTTCTTATTCTTCTGCCAATCACTGATTTTCATATTTTTAAAGATAAGACATAGCAAGTCAATTGGAAAAAAAACAAAAACAAAACCAGGCGTGGCCTTGAGCTATGAAACACTACACTTTAACACACTGATTGAAAAATCTAGAACATCACTGTAAAGATGCTAATCATCATTGGCCTTCAGCAACGAATGGATAAAACTTTGTGACTTAGCCAAAAATGCTTTGTAGCACCTAACACTGCTGGTACAGTCTCAAAGCCATAGTCATTCCCTCAATAGGGAAATTCAATAAGTTGTTTTGTGGCTCATAGCTCTCAAGTAGTTCAATTTTAGCTTTCCAGTTTAACTTGATTACCTTTTCTATTCAAATCTCAGATTGTTTTCATCCACACATAGGCTATAATCAAATGTGACAGTCTTCTGTGGTAACCTGCCGGGCAACGTGACTCATAGGAATACTACGCGTCTTAGTGCAATTTTGCCCTCAATAATCAGGAGGGTTTCCTATCTCATATGTGGATGCTGCAGTACTGTCTATCCTCCACTTATCTGAAATATTTTGATCACTTACAAGTTCTCTGAAAACTGCTTCTGCAGAGCGGGACTGACGAATGTCACCCAGGCATACAAACAGTACTGACTTGGACATTTGTTCTGCTGTCTTCTCAGACACAGAGAGGTAGAGTACTAAACTGTTAATAAAATGGCTCTGCTGCGAATGTCACATGAACAGCAAAGGAGCTATTTAAAATTAGCATTTGAAAAAGTTTACATTGGTTTATTGCTCATTAAAGTGTTGCTAAATTTTTAAAAACCAATTTCCCCGAGTCTGTGACAAGCTTAACAGATACTTTATTTTCTCAGTTCTTGCAAGCAAAGTTTTTGGAAAGTGAATCTCTCAAATTGGAATGTGTTACAGTTAACGGTGTATTATTGAATTGGCAGTTTTTTAGTGATTCATAAAACAATGTGCATCTTGCTACTGATGGAGTGTTGGAATCTAGTATAAGAATTTATATTAAACTTAAAAAGAAATTAACTTTAAAGTTATTTCCTTCCAAATAATCACCAGGTCCCTATATCACCATTGTCAAGACATTCTTCCACAAGTTAGGCACAAGTTCAAGGAACAATCTTCCTTGAATATTTCATATTCCCATCTACCAGCATTGAAGACTTGAAATCAGGGATAGTCATAAAATCCAAAACATATTTAAGTAGACATTTTCAATATATATAAAATATTCAGCATTAAGTCAAAATAGGCATATAGGACGCTATATCCTAAACATTTGTTTCTCTTTTACTGCAGTCACAGCACTTGACCACTGAGAAACCCTGCCTCTTAGCTCTCTGTAGTGGTCTTAGTTGTGTTCACTGACCACTCTTGAATTTTTCTCATATTTTCTTCCCTTTCAGGCACATCTCCATCTTCTCACAAAAATCCCAATGAATTCTGATATATCCAGTTATGAATTTTAATTCCATTATTTAAAAATCAATATTTGTATTTGATGGAAAGGTATGAACTATACTTGTTCTTTATTGGTGCCATCTTTCTTTTCTCCACATTAACATATGCATATATTTGTTATTGGGCCATTTGATATTTTATTATTTCATATTTTTCTGCTAAGCAAAGGCCAAATTTGGTGTCCTGGCTTCTAGGCCTTTAACAGTAGAGCACTAAAACCCAAAAACACAGATATAAATCTATGTCTTGCCTATTTCATCTATCTAGCATTAAAAAACAATGAGTTCATAGTAATATCGCCAATTCCAGCACACAGTACTTTAGCATTCATCCTAACATTATCACTTTCCATATTTTACCCTATGTTCCTACTGTGTTAAACTTTCATTATCCACAATATATCTTATTTTTACAATCCTACAATACAAAATTTTTTAATTGCTAGCTATCAAAACATGGAAAACTTATTTACTAGAATTCAATATTTTTGTGTAATTCTTTGTGCTCAAGAGTTTCTCACCCTAAATAATTCTTATATTGATTTCAATTACAATTGGTTTATAGTTTTTTGTTTATATTCTATTTCAATCATTTTTTAAAGTTTTAAGTAATGAAACACATCAAGATTCTAAAAGTCAAAATTGTAGTAAAAGATTGCTCAGAAAAGCATTCTTCCTCCATCCCTTCTACTTCTTCCCATCCTTCCATTTGCTCTAACCCACTCCCGCCTACCCTGTATGTGATCAGTCTCTCTGGCTTCTGGTGTCTCACACTTGAGTTTCTTTTTAAATAAAGAGATATATGCATGGTTTTCTTATCCTCATTTTTTCTTACACGAAAGTCAGCATTTTACAGTCTTTTACATTTTCTTTTTTCCACTTAGCAATACATATTGGAAATCACTCTAAAAAGTTTATAAAATCTTGTTTAGAAATTCATAGTATTTTAAACATCTTTTTCATTTCTAATTATCTGTAGATTCATCATGTATATTGAGTAAACAAGTATATATTCTGCAAAGAGTAAACTTTTTCTCTTCTCTCAAATCTATGTATTCTCTTTCTTGCCACAATGCTATTTATGGCCTACAATAAATATTGCATAGAAATGGTGAATATGGTCATAATTTTTATGTTCAGAAGAATTTATAACACTTTCATGATAGTAGAGTTCAGACAGTTGGTGACAAGAAAATAAGGATGCTTCAGTATATAAGGAAGGTCATAGTAGCAGAGTAAAAAAGAAAAAAAAATCCTCATTTCTAGGGGTCTGGTGGTGGCTTTTCACTAATCATCACATGTCATTCTAGATTCCATTCCATTGTTCTACCAAAACTGGTCTTGCTATATCTGATAAGCATATTTCATTCACACTACTCCACATTGAAGGAACTTTAAACACTTCCACTACACCCTGCTCCTAATTTTGTTCCTATCTGTTTATCTATTCTATTTGCAGTTCTTTCTCCTTTCCCTGACCTCTAACAGGAGATCCTCATGAGTGAGTCATGGGCCCTCTTCCATTCTTAGTCTCTAGTATCTCTGTAGCAGTTTGGTATTATTTATGAATTCCAAAAATAGACATTGGATTATGTTTGTAAACTCTTCTGTTCCTCTGGGGGTATTAGATTGTATTAACTTCAAAAGTTTCACTTTTACTTGATTAAATTATGATTAGGGCTTTGACTGGGCCATGTCAGTAGGACACTGAGTTCCCACCCCCTTGGTGGGCAGGGACTCACAGAGAAAACTACACGGTAGAGGAGAGAGTTGGAGTTTTTTTGATGCTAGAGCCCAAGGAAGTTAACACACAGAATAAGAACACAGAGGAATAGAGATGGCTCCATAGACACGGCAGAGGCACTTGGAAGAGAGAGAGCCTAATAGTCTACAGCTGACCTTGTGGAGAAACCAGAGCAGCTGAGGCCAGAGGGAAATGAGCCCCAAGAAACTAGACTAGACTTATGCCAGCCTACAACTGAGACCAGAAGCAGCAGAGACCACCATGGAGCCTTAGGAGGAAGAGGAAGACTGAACCCTGGCAGATGTTGGCAGTCATCTTGCTCTAACACGTGGCAACAGACTTTGGTGAGGGAAGCAACTTATGCTTTTATGGCCTGGTAAATGTAAGCTTCTACCCCAAAGAAACACCCTTTATAAAAGCCAACAGATTTCTGGTACTTTGCATCAGCACCCCTTTTGTTAACTAATCTCCCTAATGATTACATACACCCAAATGGCATTAAGGATATCTTATTTGTATATATCACCCACATGCATAAATCAAACCTGGTCTTCATTTTTGACCTAAAATCTCCTATGTTATCCAACATTCTACTTTATAATTTCAATTAGATATTTTACTCAAAAGTAAGCTCCCTTCCCATCTCTACTTCCATATATGAATAGCCTCAACTGGCCATATCAATAAATGATATATTTTCTGCCTTTTAGTCATGTCTCTCTCTCCCTAACTCCATATCCATGATCTATTAATTATAGATCAAGTCTAATTAAAGCTGTCAATCTCTAACCCTTTCCATCTCTCCTATCCAAGCTGTCATCTCTTGCCAAGTCTCTAACTCCTTTTCTCCATAGATTAATAATATCACTCCACTATTCTATGCCTAGCTGATCTTTTAAAAATGCAATCATAGCACATATCTGCCTAAAACTATTCAATTGTTTTGAGTTAGTATCAACCTCCCAAAAAATCCAAACTACTTAGGACCCTTTGCTTGGTAACTGACATTCTCTCCTGTCTTATGTAAAGTCACTAGCCCTTCCTCATCACACTTGGCTAATGTCAAAATGCCTCTATTCTCTTCAAAGTCTTCCAAAATGCTGATATATTCCCATCTTTTTCCTGGGATACTCTTCCCAACCTTTCATCTTTGAAATCTGTTCTGAGCTTAGTTATAATTTTAGAGAGACCTTTCCTGAACAAATTAATTTTATCCAACCCTATTATCTTTAAAAGGGCGCAGCAATTTCTAAGAGATCTTTAGCCTAATAAGTTTATGAGTGTTGAAATGTATATGCACATTCATACACATACATTTAGGCCAAAGTGTTGTTCCATTTTAAATAAGGAGCAAATATATTTTATGCATAAATTTCCTGTTGAGAATGCAATTTACTGATGTACTTGGTCTTTCTTTAGTGGCTTATTTCATAGAAATAAAAATAAACCCTGTCTTTCTACAAAATAGCATCTTTAATACCTGTGGTTTGGAAGATAGATATTTTTGATTGGAGATTTGATGAATTTTCTACCCAATGGCAAACCCAAAACTCTTAAGATCCTCTGACTTTCATGACTGAATTGCTCTACACAGTATTAGAGTAGCAGCATCAGCCACCCCAAAGAGAAGAGATTTTCTCATTTAAAATATGTTCGTGTCTGTCACCATTGAAGCAAGACCCATAAGTAAACACATAGGTTGTCTCCCATGTACGTGGTAACAGTATATTTATTTTTAAATGAGCTTTAGATTACATAAATTTTACATTACAAATATAGGGATTCCCATATTCCTCATCCCCATCCCCTCCCATACTTTCCCCATTAACATCTTTCATTAGTGTGGTACATTTGTTACAACTGATGAACACATATTGAAGCATTGTTACGAACCATGAAATATAGTTTACATTATGGTTTACACTTTGCACTACACATTTTATAGGTTTTGACAAAATACATAACGACTTGCATCCATCATTGCAATGTCATGCAGGACAATTCCAATATCCCAAAAATGCCTCATGTAAGACCTATTGTTCTCTCTCCCTCCCCTCAGAACCTCCAGTGCCCACTGCCTTTACATCACTGATACAAGTTATTGCTAGAATAATAAGTCTACTTTAGTCCATAATTGCATTTCTACCTTTTGTTTGTTCCTTCCTCAATCCTGAGGATTTGGGAATTGTGATGCCCACTCTGCTTCTGATTGAGAGGAGTGTTAAATCCCATGGGGCAGATGGATGGAACTGTCTTGCTTAAAGTTGTAGATACTGTTTTGGGGGATGGGTGTTGTCCATCACCATCCTTTTGTTAGTTGTCCTGGGTGAGTCTGAAGAACTGGTTGCAGGTGTTGGCTGCAAATCTGAGATTCAGGGCTCTACTGGCATACATAGAGCCAAAAGATTCAAGTCTCTGGGACATATAATTAATGGGTATAGTGCTAATTATAGGTTCAAATAAAAGGGGCAGAAGAACGATGTGTAGGAAAATACTGTCTTACTGTATCTTTAAAATATTTAGTTTAGATTAGACTACAAATCTCTCATATTAAAACAATAGGATCAGCCTTTAGAGTAAAATCAGTTGTGATTTGGGGCAATAACAAATCCCCAAAATTCCTTGAACACCTGCTGCTAGTCTTTATGGCTAAATTATTTTGCTCCTTGAAGAATACCTCATTAGTATATTCATATTTCTCGGTCCAATCACATAAATATTCAACTATTTTCTTTCATTTTTAGAACTCAACATGATGTCATGATAGGCACTTAGAGGTGGGCAATGATGAGATGGAGACAAAGTGCTCATATAAAGGATGATGTGGCATAGTGGAGTCCATGAGTTTTAGATAAGAGATTTTTATTACTCTGCTTCCCACCAGTGGGAAATTTAACCTTTTCAATTAGAAGTTATTTCATCTATAAAATAATTTATATATCTAGATATTAAAAATTAATTTTGGAAATAGTTAAGTACACAAGAGAGGGTGGAGTTTGGCAAATAGAAGGTAATCAGTGAAGCGTAAAATATGAAAATTTTATTTAGTATTTCCTATTTCAAAACATTTCAGAGACATTCCTGTGAAAAATACTACGGATTGCCTGAACTGAATTGCAGATTCCAGAATCTTTCCTCTTAAACCAGTTTTTTTTTTATGACTACATTTATTTTTATGACAATTAAAATCTGAAAAATCTTTTATATCTTAAAAGTTAGACCATGTTCTAGCCAAGTATTTCTGGCTTAGTTAGGGAAATATGTTTCCAACCTCTATAACACTGCCTTTTAAGTTTTTAGCAAGATTGGGCAAAATTCATTTTTTACATTTTAATCTAAAATGATTTTCTCTGTGTTTCTACATTTTTTCCTCTATAAATTAATCATTGCTTACAGAAGTAGTATAACTTTCCAAAATTAATTCTAGGTTTGATGGAGTTTTTAATTGCATTTAACATTAATGGATGGTGTATCTGCCAAGCTTTTCCTTCAAAAAGCCTACTGTACTGCTGAATGTTTAAAAAAAGAGGGGGGGGGGTTCATTTCATCATTTTTTATTTTCAACTAGTAAAATGTAAAGTAATTTTCATTTTTTTTTTCTAGGATATCTCACTACTTTAGCAGAAATGCTATACAGGATAAATATACAGGTAAGAGAAAATTTGAGCTTAATTAAAATCAAGTGTTGATTTAGCCCACTTGATATCTAAATTTAGATTTTATTAAAATGGAATCTAGAACCCTCCTGAAATTAAAAAATGTTACTCATTCCAAATTTAGGTTATAGTAAAGGGCTTCAAGAAAATCTTTATTCAGCCCGTAATGCTTTCAGGTAGGCAGAGGACATCACCTAAGATTTCAGATGACTAGTTTCAGATGTTGACATTTTAGCAACCACAAATATAAAACATACAAAAGAAATTTCCATTTAGGAAAAGAAGAACGAGTTCCTGTGATACTGCATAGTTGATCACTGTTTTAAAATGCAAATAAAAACAGATTTAGAAATACTGCTGACCAAAAACAAAGTAGTAAAACTATAAAAACAAGAATATTCCAAAACCTATCTTCATCCAGAATACAGATTACTCTTGTATTATTAACCAAAATAAAAAAAGAAAGGTATAAATGTTAAAATGTTTTCAGTTTCACTGTTTTGCTCTCAAGGATTAGGTTAACTTAATAGTTTTTCAGAAAATAGAGCCTCTCACACATCACAATATGCTTCTGTGAAAGTTTCTCCTGAGTAGACAAACTTTGATCTCTTCAATGAAACTGCGTTTTAAGTTAGAAACACTCCCATAGCTGAGGTCCCAAGGGCTTTATTGTATGTTTATCCAGTGTAGAGTTATCAGATTTAGTAAATAAAAATACAGGAGGTCCAGTTAAATTTGAATTTAAGTTAAATATTTAGCATAAGCATGCCCCATGCAATATTGCTGGGGAAGTCAGGGACACAACTAGTGACCATTTCCCAGGCCTCACCTAGCCTTACCCTTCTTTTCTATTGTATGAAGATGTCTTAGTAGGTTTCCATGCCACAGCCAAGGAAAATGTCAGATCTAATGAAAAGACTGATCAGAACTCAAATCTAGTAAACAGGAACAAGGAGTTTCAGCTGCTTATCAGGGCAGGACTACTCAATGGCAGTGCCCCCTCTCTATGGGGTTATATAACTCCTCTCCCCTGCAGCAGCACAGATCTCTCTCTCCTAAAGTGGCACGGTAGAGCTACCATCCACTGGCCCTGACCTGAGCAGTTTGCTTCCCCAGGAGATCTGCCATGATGGGATCTCTTCCCTTGGTCTTTTGGAACCGTTATGCTGTGCAACAAAACGGTCATTTTCTGAAAGTTTCTGTTGTCTGAACCTGTAGTTCTACTATGCACTGGATAGCAAGTCACTCCACAATATCTGGCACATCCTTACAATAAAAATATATTTGTTTAAATGAAAATTTTCACTAGTCTTGTATTTTATGTCAACCCTTGGTGAGTCATATTAAATTCTAAGTCTGTTAAACTGCTTTCTGTTTTTCAGAGGAACCTGTTTTTCATTTTTACTAAGAGGGATATGGCATACTCTGAACAGGCAGGACAACAAACAATGAAGTATGTTTAGGAGGCAAACACAATTAGGTCTTTAGAACCATGTTTTGACACTTGCCCTACTTTTCTCTCATCTCCACAGACCAACTTTTAAGGCAATACTATTCCATGCTGACTTAAAATATGCTCAGTTTTTTAGGAGGTCTTTGGCTTTCCATGAACTGTTGATGCCCCCATATATTGGCTGCCCAGCACCAAGCAGTTTGTATATTTCTCCACTGACAAGGTCATTTTCTCCAGCTTGCCCTTTTAGAAGATGCATAAAAAGGAGGGTTTCCTCTAAATCTCACCTCATACATGCCAAACAGAAGACTGCACCTGGAACATATTTCCAGGGAATGATGTTAGATTGAGAATTCAGATACATTTCTATCCTAATACCTTCAGTCTTCCCTTCCTCCAATAAAATCTATTCTTTAACTTATGCTGTAATATTACCAAATGTTTTTTCACATAGTATGTGCTGGATGTTGGCCCTGAAATCACTTACCTGGCATGACAGGCTTTGGACTATTTGCATTTCTCTTGCATAAACATACAACAAATATTAAGATTCCTTGAGATTGTAGGTATATACATAAATCAATTCTCTTTGCTTCTGATATGATTTCATATTGCTTTGTTACGGAGGTTTATAAAATCAGTATCATTAAACAAGTGATACAATATATTTTTAATTTTCTTGAAATTACAGAAAAGTAATGAGTCAAAATTGTAGCATATTCTATTATTCTATACAGTTTTATAAACTAAGTTACATTGCATTTGGAGAGAAGTTCACAAATCATAAGTAAATTTTATAAAATATTAACATGAACAAAGTTTTTTCTCTGAGTTTTGAATGTTAAACCACCATCCTACTACTCCTCAGTGGATTTGTTTATTTATAAAGAGTTTGTATATAATTGGTGTCATTTCTTAATTATTTGGTGGGATTCACTACTGAAGCCATTTGAGCCTGGAATTATCTTTGTTGATAATCCTTGTTGATTTATAAGATTTCTTTATATATACTGGATACATATCCTTATCAGATATATGATATGCACCTATTTTCTTCCAAATGCTGGGTTGTCTTTTCACATTCTCAATGGTATCTGAAGCATAAACCTTTTTGATGTCGATGAAGAAAGTAATTAGAGCAAAATTTAATAGCATATAAGACAACCTATATTAAAGGAGATCACCAGAGCCAAAAGTAGTTGAGTGCGAGAGACAAAATCTATATCAAGAATAAAAAAAGCATTCTTAAATTTTCTACAATTGCAAACACCTTTAAATTTTGAAAGTTAATGATTTGATTTCACATGATTTTTGGTTTTTCAATTATTTTAATTACCCTTCATTATCTTGGGTACTAAATATTTCTATTCTTTTAGTAAAATTCTGTTAGCTAATAAGATCTTACATTTCCTAGCGATACAGAGAATATTCTTACATCCCTTTGCATAATGCAAGATTTTTTTATAACATACATTTTTATCTTTTAAAAAGATGCTTAGTTTACATAAATGTTACATAAAAAATTGGGGGATTCCCATAAGCCCTGCTCCCTACTCTTTGTACATTTTCCCACATTAACAAAATCCTTCATTAGTGTGTTACATTTGATAAAATTGATGAACATATTTTGGAGCATTGCCACTAAGCGTGGATTATAGTTTATGTTGTAGTTTACATTCTCTTCCACAAAACTTTTTAAGTTACAAGATATATAATGGCCTGTATCTGTCATTACACTTATTTAGGACAATTCCAAAGTCCCAAAATGCCCCTATATTACACCTGTTTTTCCTCTTTCCCTCTCCTCAGAACCTCCAGTGGCCACTGTCTCCACATCAGTAAGAGTTCTTCCATTGCTAGAATCACAATAAGTCTATAGTACAATAACAGTAAGTCTACTGTATTAGCCAAAGGGATGCTGATGCAAAATACCAGAAATTGGTTTTTATAAAAGGTATTTATTTGGGGTAGAAGTCCACAGTTACCAGGCCATAAAGCTTAAGTTTCTTCCTTCAGCAAAGTCCATTGCCATGTGTTGGAACAAGACAGCTGCTGCTGTTTTCCAGGGCTCAGACTTCCTGGGTTCCTCTCTTCCTGGAGCTCCGTTTCTCTCCAGGCTCAACTCTGTTTTCTCCACAAGGTCAGCTGTAGACTCTCAGGCAAACGGCTCATGTCTTTTCCCGGGGCCTTTTCTTCCTCAGGACCAAAGCTCTTACTTCCTGGGGCTCCAGCTCAAGTCTCCCAACATCAAAACTGCTGCAACTCTGTCCTTTGCAATGTCTTTTATCGTTGAGACCCCACCCACCAAGGGGTGGGGCTCAACGCCCTACTGATGTGGCCCAGTCAATGCCTTAATCATAACTTAATCATGCCCAGGTTAGCAGACCAGTTGGCAAGCATAATCCAATTTCTATTTTTGGAATTCATAACTATATCAAACTGCTAAACTGCTACATCTACTCTAGTCCACCATTCATTCCCCAATCTTGAGGATTCTGAGATGGTGATTCCCAATTTGTTTCTAATTGAGTGTGTTTTAGATCCCATAGGGCAGATGGATGGTACTATCTTGCTTGTAGTTGCACACTCACCCTGTTCCATGGGATGGCCATTGTCTATCATCTCCTTGTTAGTTTTCCTGGGTGAGTATAATTAACTGGAGAGTAGATGTTGCAACACTGTTGAGATTCAAGGCCCAACAGGCACATGGAAAACCCAAAGATTTAAGTCTCTTGAATATACACCTATCCACTCCGGTAATAACTATAAGTTCAAATAGAAGGGGAAAAAGAGCCATGTGTTGGGAAACTGCAACTGAGTCTAACTCTGTTACCCTGGGGAGCATAAATTCCAAAGTAGGGCCCACTGAAAGGGCACCAAACTCCTGAGCTGTCTGCCCTGTCTGTAGTGTATGGATGTCTCCAGAGTCCTCAGGAGCCCTGCTATTTGAGGTA
Organism: Cabassous unicinctus; assembly: GCA_029593785.1. Taxonomy (NCBI): domain Eukaryota; kingdom Metazoa; phylum Chordata; class Mammalia; order Cingulata; family Chlamyphoridae; genus Cabassous; species Cabassous unicinctus. Next base: position 25,987 of record JAQZBX010012172.1, on the reverse strand, counting down.
ATATTTACTTCGGCAGTCAATGAGATCCTGCTGATACACCCATAAGTGTAACCTCTGGGATGACCTCCCAACTCACTTTGAAGTCTCTTAGCCATATAAATTCATTTGTCTTCACTTACCCTTTCCCCCTTTTTGTCAAGGTCTTTTTCCAGTTGCATTGCTAGTTAGTGCTTGGTAGTAATCCCTCAATGCCAGGGAGGCTCATCCCCAGGAGTCATGTCCCACACTGGGGGGAGAGGTAATGAATTTATATGCTGAGATTGGTTTAGAGAGAGGGGCCATATTTGAGCAACAAGGAGGGTCTCTGGAGATAACTCTTAGGCACCTTATAATACTAGGCTAAGTTTCAATTTCAAAAGTAAAAGTACATAAGTACAGTCATCGCTATTAAGGGCCCATCAATGATCCATCCTTCTTCACTAGTCACTGCCCCTATAATCGGGGATTCTTGCTGTTCCATTAGAGAATGTGGCAGAGCTCCCCAGGATGAGAATTCGATATTAGAAGGAATGCAAGAACTTCAGTACACTAAAATTTAGCTACTTTAATCTTAAGTCATATGCTATTTGTATGTAATTTATCTATACAGTCAATTTACATTATACATGTTTGATACAGTCTGTAAAGTCACCAGGAACTACACGTTAGTTTATAATGAACCAATGCTTCTAGAGAAAATACAAAATTACATTCCTGAAAGTGTCTGGTCACAACACTTGTCAATGTAAATACACAATCTTGCTCTATGTGGGTTATTTCCATCTTTTGGCAATGGTGTAATGCCACTATCAACAACAGTGTGTATAAATCTGCTCAAGTGTCCATTTCAATAATTTTGGGTAAATGCCTAGAAGCGGGATTTCTGGGCCACATGGTAATTCTATACTAGTTTGAGCAGCTGCCAAATTGTCTTCTATAGCAGCTGTACCATTTTACATTCACATACTATTCACATTTTACAAGATGTTTATTCTTGTTTCTTCACATCCTCTCCAACTCTTGTAGTATTATGTTTTAAGAGTAGCCATTCTAGCCAATGTGAAATGTTCTCTTTGTGGGTTTGATTTGCATTTCCCTAAAGGCTGATGAGCAATTTTTCACATGCTTTTATCCATTGGCCTATCTTCTTTGGAGAGATGCTTTATTACTCATCTAAAGGGGGGCTGATGCAAAGTACCTGAAATCTGTTGGCTTTAATAGAGAGTATTTATTTGGGGTAAAAACTTAGTTTCAAGGTCCTAAAGAGGAAAACTCAAGGTTGCTTTCTCACCAAAGTCAATTGCCACATGTTGAAGCAAGAGGGTTGCCAATCTCAGCAAGGGTCAGCCTTGCTCTGTCTCAGCGACAGGGTGGCATAGGGCTTGTTTCTTTCCAGGCCTTCTCAGCTCTAAGCTGCAAACTATCATACGAATGGCTCCTCTCTCTTCCCAGGACCGCAGGATCAAAGTTCTTTCCTCTGCCATGTCTATGGAGCTCTTTATTCCTATGCCCTCTTCTGTGTGTCTTCTTAAGTGTATGTCTGTTTATAAAGCCCACCAAGGGGTTGGGGAATTAAACTGAGTTACACCTTGATGTGGTCAAATCAAAGCCCTAATCTGAACAATTTAATCGAAGACATCTCAGCCTAATAAAATCAAAGGGTATCATGGCCAGAGGAATAGACCTGTTTACAATCTTTTTGGAATTCATAATCTCAAACTGCCAAAGATGTCTATTCAAATCTCCTGTGCATATTTTAATTGGGTTCTCTTCATGGTGTAGGAAACTTTATATTCTGGATATGAAACCCTTATCAGATGTGGTTTCCAATTATTTTCTTCCATTGTGTAGGTTTTCACTTTCAACATAAAGTCCTTTGATGCTCAAAATTTAATTTTGATGAGGTCCTATTTTCTTTTGTTGCTTGTGCCTTGGATGTAAAGTCTTAGAAAGCATTGTCTAATAATACATCATGAAAATGCTTCCCTATGGTTTCTTCTAGGAGTTTAATATTCCTGTTTCTTATATTTAAGACTTTGATCCATTAGAGTTGATTTTTGTAAATGGTGTTTAGTAAGGGTCCATGCTCATTCTTTTGCATATGGACATCCAGTTTTCCCAGCACCATTTGTTGAATGAGGTGTGCTCAATTTTGACACCTTTGTCAAAAATTTTTAATAGCGAATATAGTTTGGTTTTGTGAGATATGAATATAATTAAGCACTTTTCATTATATTCATTTTCCTTAATAAGGAGACCTGGACTATGTCAGTTAACTAATCATTTTATCTATGTATCTTTCTGAACACTTGAGGGACAATTTAGTTAATAGGTGGAATTAGATGAGATTAAAGTGCCTGGAGAGAACTTTTTAGGAATAATGCTTCCCTAACTTGTTTAGCTGCCTTTTTCCATTTTATTTATTTTAATTTAAATAAAGTTTGAATAATATAAAAATCTGGTGGCTGTAAATGTGAGGGTTGATATCTGAACTCAATTCTGTTCCATGGGTCTGTTTTGTGCCAGTAGCACGCTGTTTTGATTACTGAGGCTTTCTGATATCTTTTAAAATCAGGAAGTATGAGTCTTCCAACCTCCCCTCCCTGCCCTCCCCCCCAAGATGGCTTTGACTACTTCGGGCCCTTTACCCAACCATATAAGTTTGACTATTGGCTTTTGCATTTCTGCAAATAATGCTGTTAGAATTTGGATTGGGATTGCTTTGAATCTGTAAATCATTTTGGGTAGAAATTAAATCTTAACATTCAGTCTTCCCATCCACAAACATGGAAATCCCTTCAGTTTAGGTTATCTTTGATTTCTTTTAGCAATATTTTATAATTTTGTAGTTTTCTATGTAAAAGTCCTTTACATCCTTTGTTAGATTTATTCCTAGGTATTTGATTATTTTAGTTGGTTTTGTAAAATGGATTTTCCCCCTTTTTCAGATAGTTCATTACTGGTGTACAGAAACACTGCATTATCAAAATTTGATTAGTCATTATCCTTCTACCACAATTTAAATGTTTCCTACATTGCAAAACAAATATCTCTCATCTAAAACCACATTCATGTAAAGTCAACCTGCAGCTCATTTACCACTTCATAGGTAATGGTTATTTTTCTTTACATGTTTGAATGTGTTGCCTCACCTATGGTATTAAATGCTGGAGAGTAGGATTTTACCTTAAATCATTGTAATCTTCAGTATTTAGCACAGTTCTATCTACATGTCACTAAGTATATTACTCATAGTATAAATATAAATATTTGAATAATGTGTAATTGTTCAAATAAAATAATGTGGAATTGTTTGGTCACAGTTTTCTTTTAAAACTACTGTTTAGAGATTATCACCATATAGATATCCTGATTGATCTCTTAAGGTTTTACTATTTCCCTGGCTATTTTATGTCTGCTTTGTTGAATATAAAACTCTTCCATATTTTTCCTTATAACCAATTTCTGATTAACTGCTCTGAGGTTGATGTGCCCATTGGTGAAAATAATTCAAGAGTTCTATAACAAAACAAAATTTAACTTCATAAATATTATCTGAAAAAAATCATTAATACTATCCCAGAACACTTTGAAGTGATGCCTAGCAGGGATGCATCTCCATGGTAGTCACTGAACTTAGTAAATCATTTTTTAATTCCCCATCCAAACTCTATCTGTTATTAACCAGGATTTTTCCTTTACTAAGATTTATCTATTAAAGTAAAAAATGACTTTTTATAAGCCACTAATTTTTAGTGGCTATGATAAATGAAAGTTAGGAAAAGAGGTCCTGATTTTATAGAGCTTAATAGAAAATGGAAAAACAAATTTACCATCACAAAATAAATGTTTTCAAAACTGTAAATCTTTTTAAGAATAAAAGGCTGGGCTAAGACCTTATCAGATATGTAGTTATTTATAAAAATTTTATATAAAAATTCATGGAAAGTAATAGAATTATGCTGCAGTGAGTTAAGGTTTCCAATTGTGTATCATTGATCACCTAGTATAAAACCTATTTCCATTTACAACTAAAAAAAAAACAAACCATTTTTGATGAACAGAAAAATGATGTGGCAGTGAAAAACTATGTACTGGCAAAAAGAGAAACACTGCTGCCTGCATTTATATTTAAGACTTAATTATATTATGCTGGTTCCACTTTAAAAAGACCAGCTAATTTATTCTATGCACTTATTAGAAACAATATACTTTACTCTATGTTCTTCAACATAAAACTGCAGCCCTCAAGGAGTATTCACTATGCAGGGGAAAAAACAAACAACATAACAGCTTCCAATTAAGTCCCTCCCATGCCAAGCAATTAATATATATATGTATTTAAGCAAATATTTACTACTTGCGATTTATTCTTTATCCTTATTTTATAGCTGAAGGCAGATATTCAGAGAAGTTAGCTTTTCAAAGACACCCAAATATTCATCGGCTGTAGCAGTATTACTGCAATATATCTGACCCTAAGTACAATGTGTCATTTAATTTTCTAGCAAGGAATGATTTGATGGGCACTTAAGCAAATCTAGCTTAGTAACTTCTTTTCCAGTTTCATATAAGGGAAAGAGCTTTAGAGTCAAGTTGACCTGGAAATCCAGCTAATAATATGAATATTTTGGTGCTATGATGAATGAATTGGTTATAAAAATAAGTATTCAAAAAAAAAAAAAAAAAGAAAAAAAGATTCTGGTCTCCATTATCCATGCCTCACCCCCAAGCATGTAATAATGAAAACACCATATTTTTATAAATGCATTAAGGATGTGGTAGTTTTTCTTACATTTAAAAGGGTATAAAGATTCTTTACATTTTAAAAATCTTGGCAAACTTTGTTGTTCTTTAAAGTTTCTTAATGTAATAACATACTGTAATATTGATTTATCTAATTATATAAGAACAGACATTTCCTTATGTTTCTTATTGCCTTATATTTCCTATATTATATGAATTAACTTTTTATATTTTGACTTTAATATGTGTGTCTCTATATTAAAAAAATATTCCATTGACTGCTGTTGTTTGTTCCCCTAGCCAGAGATAGCTGTCAATGAAATCACCATATACATAAAATTCAAAGCGTTAATTTTATTTCTACTTGACAGTGAGATATTTCACTTTTCACCAAATTATCAAAACATTAAAACCCAAATAATTTTCTAAGTTTTAAAATTATATTACAATCTTTGATCAGAAAGGATATTTTTAAAGATCAGTTTTCCATTATTGAAAAACTTAGATGGAGATTCAACTGAGTTAATGTGACCAAGAAAAAGAGCACATACTTGAGGATAAAGATAGAAGTTTCAGCATTCATAGGAAAATGTGTACACACCAGCAACTTGGGCACCATCTCTGCATTTCAAAACCTCTCATCTGAATTGTTTTTTTCAAAAGCCTCTTTAAAATTAATATAAATCTCAGGTTTCATTTCCTAGGAATTACTTTAACATAATTTATTATAGAGATTCATTAATAGAAAATTTCTCAAAATGGTTATTCAATTTAAAAATTTATATACAAATTGTGAATCCAAAATGGTGTGATCAGACTCTGGAATCTAAGTGAAGGCAGACAAACATGTGAAACAATACCATAAAGTGGACATTGTTTCAGCAGCCATTGGTGAGATTATGGATGAAATTTTCCTTCTCTTTGGATTTCAGAACTGCTATGAACCAGGGAAATCTATGTATCTCCCATCTGTCCTTTACCCTAATGAGAAGGGAATTTCAGACTCCTTTACCATTGTATGTTAGGAATACAACTTTGGAGAGCAGAAAGGAAACAAGTTTAGTTTACAGGGGTGTAGACCAGAGCAAACTACAGGAATTGATGACAATTTAATGTCACCCAGAGATTTTGGACATTTGACTGGATGCAGAGATTAGATGCAACACTTACTGTTTCCCCAAAGAAGGGGCAAGTACTATACTTGGAAAGGAGAAAAAAAATTTTGGTAAAGAGACAGGGTATTTATGACAAAAGCAGCTAGTCTGTAAAGTTTCTTATTTGCTCCAATTTATAGGACTGTCCTTTTTTGCCAAGCTACCAGCAGTAAACTTGCTTTTCATGGTTTCCTTATCCTTTGCTTATTTTCTATTGTTTATTTTATTAGTAAACATTAAATATTATATATATAACCTGACATATGTTTAATAAATATTTCTTCTGAACATACAAAAGAAGCCTCCCTATTCTCTAGCTTTTATATTTGGTCTATTTTATCCCATATTATTTATTACATATAATTTTTCAGGAATGTACTTTGATATTTTTTAGTTATGGTTGCATTTATTTTTTGCATGTTTATTGCCATATATGCCAGGAATATTATTAATTTTCCAGAATTCAAAGAAAGGATTCATAGACTAGTGGTTGTCAAATACTGTTGATTACTAGAAATAAGAAAACAAAGAAAATTCATAGAAAACATTTTTTCAGGGTAAGAATTTTCATGGATAATTCCAAGAATCTGTATAAAACAAAACTAAACCATACAAAAAACAACCTCCACCAATTTATTCTGATTATGTGATATGTCAGGAACTCCTGTAGAGGACCAAGAATTCTAACTACAAACCACTTGACTAAGCAACCATTTGATTACCAATGGTAATGGCTCCTGAAATATCAAGAGTTCTGAAATTCTGAGACTGTCACTGGGATACTTATAATCAAGGAATAACTACCATGGTGTGTATGCCAGGGAAAGGAAGATAAATAAAGGTCATGATAGGAAAATACAACATGGTATATTTTTTTAAAGTGAAGAAGAGATATAAAAACTCTTTTATTTGAAATTGTATTTCAAACAATTTTGTTAAGATGAAAAGACAGTGAACTCAATGGAGGAAAAAATATTTGGAAGCCATGTATCTGATAAAGGATTGATCTCCATTTTATATAAATAGACTATACAATATAACAAAACCATAAGCAACCCAATTAAAAAATGGGCAAAAGAATTGAATACATATTTTTCCTAAGTGGAAATGCAATGGCCAAAAGACACATGAAAAGATGTTCAACATCAGTAGCTATTAGTGGAATGCAGATCAAAACTACAATGAGATATCATCTTACACCATACAGAATGGCCATTATTTAAAAGGAAAAAAAACTGCAATTTTCTAGAGGATGTGGAGAAATAGGAACACTCCTTCACTGTTGGTGGGAGTGTAAAATAGTGCAGCCTCTGTGGAAGACAATTTGGCAATTCCACAGGAAACTAAATACAGAACTGTTATATGATCTGGCAATCCTGTTACTAGGAATATATTCAGAAGAACTGAAACAACACAGATATTTGCACACCATTGTTCATAGCAACATTATTCATACTTGCTTAGAAATAATCTGTAAGTGATGAAAGGATAAACAAGATATGGCATATTCATACAATGGAGTATTATTCAGCTGTAAGAAGAAATCAACTGGGAAAGCACAGGACAACCTGGAGGAAGGTTGAGAATAGTATGTTGAGTGGAAGAAGCCACACACAAAAGGACAAATATTGTATGGTCTCACTGATATGACCTAAATACAATGAGAAAACTTATGGAGATGGACTATGAAGTGTAGATTGTTGCTAGCTGGCCTGGGGGATGAGAAGGGGGAGATGATGCTAGCTGTATGTAGAATGTTTAATAAGGTGAAATGCAGATGTGTGATTATGGACAGACTTGATGGTAACACAATGAGTAACAAACACTATTTATGGATGTGATTGCAGCCGAAACAAATAGTTTAGGAAGATTGTTAGTTGGAAGGCAACTCGAGGATAACAGAGAACGTACAGCAATGATTTTGGCAGTAGATGAGGATTCTGGTTAATATAAATACAAGAATGTTCTACCATAATGTTTGAAGAATGTGGCAATATATGGGAAAAAAATATGTAATTTATAGACTATAGTTAGCAACATTGTAATGCTTTTGTGGCAAATGCAAAGTTGCTACTGTATTAATGCTAAAGGTAAAAAATAAAGGGGGTTTGGTTTTGAGATCTGAATATGATTAAGCTTTCTTTATTTTTTCATTATTAAAGAGACCTTGACTATGTCATTTAACTAATCTGTTCATCTGTGTATCTTTCTGAACACTAGAGGAACAATTGAGTTAGTAGTTGAAATTAAATGAGAAAAGCGCCTGGACAGAACTTTGTATGAGTAATGCTTCCATAACTTGTTGAGCTGCCTTTTTCTGTTTTGTTTTTAATTTGAAATAAAATTTGAATTAAATAAAGCAAAGAAGAGGTGGGGAAACACTAGCAGCAGTGGGAAAAAAAATAAGATAGCAATTCTCTGTATTATAATCAGTGTAAAAAAATGAATAAAATGGAGAGGGTGTCTCCTGCAGTAAACTGTTTAAGCTAAACATAAAAGGAAAAAATCTAGTTCAAGATACATGGCAAGCTGTTTATTAAGGCAAGAATAGTTAATTCCTTAGTAAGGAGATGTGATTAAATGAATCCAATCATTTCCTGTCTCTTGTAATTAGTTATGTTTGCAAGTTAGTTGTCAAACACTGGAAGATAAATCACTTGGTGTAGTATGATTACTACATGAAAGACAAAAAAGATTTAACCATTGAATTCAGGAGACATCCTTATAATTTAAGCTTCAAAGAGAACTTGAGTTTAAAAGGAGAATACAGCTACATTCATACATGAAAAAATAGGTATGAGTATAAAAGCACTTAGTAAGCAATGATTAGATTTTCCTCAATAGCAAACAAGGTTTAATATAATGATTCAGCAGAGCTCTTTTGACTTGTCTCCAGCATAGTGAGAGTTTAGTATGAGATTATTTGGTTCCCAGAATCAAATAGACTGGACAGACTGTAGTGAGTCTTATTAGAATAGACACTAGATACCTGGGTTTAATCATGGCATCCTATTACCAAAGGTAAAGAAAATGACTGGGTCAGTTTCTCAGTGTCAGCTATTCAGTAGTTTGGCAGGGAAAACTACAGGAGTTGTTTGAAGAAAATAGTTGCTTTGATGAAAGTTCTTTACATAAAGACCTTTTATTTTCGCTATCTAGGGGCTGAAAACTTGATTTTATAAGATGTGGGTTAACACTGTGCCTGGGAGAGAAAACACTGGCTATTTAGCTTCATTTAATATTGACATCTATCTAGAAAATAGCATATGCTGGTGGCAGTGTACACTCAGCTAGAAACTATTAGCCTAGAAATTGGCTGGTCAACAGTATTTAGTAAGTCAGTTGCTATTAAGACATTGTGCATTACTTTTCAGTCGTGTTAAATTGGTAAGTTTTCCAAATCAAGCTACAACCTCTATTCAAAGATGGAAATAATTTACCTATTTTCTCATTTTCTAAAGGCAGTGGAAATACTGTGGAATTTGAGGTAAAGCACCAGGATTTGATTCAGGCTTCCTCTGCTTAGCAGCTGTATGATATTCATTCATGCATTATTCATTGCAATGTGTATGCAAACCAGAAAATTTTTATTGTTTACTGTGTCAAATACTGTTAAACGGCTGAGAGTGATTTAGTGATTTCTTTCTGACATTAAGTGACACTGTGCTCTGAACTATTCAAGACTGTCAATAATGTTATTTACAAGGCAGCGTTTCCTTATGCAGTTTGTTCTCTGTACATCAAAGAATTAGGCATTGTTAAGGAAAAGAGATCATAAGTAGCAAAAACGAAAAGCCATGAAAAGTAATATACATCCAAAACAAGAGTTCTGACTAAGACAATTTCTTTCTCCAAATAAGAAATTTTAACACATTTTTTAATCCACCTTGAATAAAAAAGTAGATAACAAAAGCATATTTCTTATATACAATTGATTTATTGCCTGAATATTTAAAATAGCATTATCTAAAATATATTAATATAAAGCTATGACATTTTCTTCTACTTATTTTGAAGCAATTTTCTTAAGCTTTTTATGCACATCTTCGATATCACTATGATAGCTGCCACTTTGAGTCATCTATTACAGTTATCCAAAGCATATCATCTTCACTTGTACCAAGTTTTCCAAAATACAGCATTTCAGAAACTTGTATGAGTCCGTCAATGGAAATTTCATCCCAAATCATGACATTAACAAGTCTACCTCTGTTTAATTCTTAGGCTATGTAGGCTCTCTTTCTACAATCCTTTTAGTTGTGCCTTTTCAAAAGTGATCTTTAAATGGTGATTTTTTTCAGTATTAATACTGGGGATTGTGAAGTCTTAAATGTTTAAACCATTACTAATCTATTACATGTTGGCATTTCCCTTTCTTTTTTTCAAACAAGTTCTGTTAGGCAACTTAAAAGTATCCTCAATCAGAAATGATTACAATTTTTTCAGAGGAAACTTTCTTTCCCATTTATTTTTTCCAAAGAGTGTATTGAGTAAATAAAAAGTGGAATGCTTCCTGTAAAATGAAAAATTCCAATATAAGATTCAAATATAAGATTTTTTTTCTGTGCCATATTTTGGGAAAAGTTTTACCATCTTATTTGGGTCTATATAGTACATGGTGATCAGCCATCTCAGGAATAGCCATCTTAGTTTGCCATGCTTTACAGAGGCGGCAATGCTTGGTTTGTATCTTAAACAGTGAATATAGGAAATCCAACCTGAGGAAAAAATGCACTCATATTGTGTACCAAGAGATTACAAAATACAAAGAGCTTTGTAAGAATACAGCATCAAGTAAAAGGGAGGTGCCGCAGAAAAGAGTTGAAAAGGAGGAGCCAGTTCAGAGGGTTCATGTATCTTGCAAAGTAGCTTTTACTTCATCACACAATAGGGAGTCCCTGAAGGATTTTATATAGAAAACTACCATGATCACACCAGAATGGTACGTGGGAAGGAGAGGGGAGATGTCTAAAACTGGTGGCAGAGACGTAACTAGGCATAGTCCAGTCTATATATTAATTGACAATAAACATGGGGAAGAAAACACAGACTATGGACAATTAGAATATGCAATGATATTTGGTAATATTGATTGCTATCCGGATTAAGGGAGATTGAGATGGAACTCTGAGGAGTGTCTTAACGATTTCATTTGTTTTTCCAGTCACCTATAAATAGTAATATGAACATTGTCTTAAGATTTAGGGAAACTCAAATATGGCTGGGGCTGTGTATGTTAAACACTTAGCAAAATGCCTGGAACATAGTATTTTTCAACCAATGTTAATTGAAAAATTTTAGCTTTATAAAGCCCTTATTACTTTGTGATTTGTATCAGCCATTTGACATAATAGCATCTCTAATGTGTTGTATGCATGTTTTGCATTGTAAATATGCTAAATAAATATATTGAGTAAATAAATATGTTATGGAATACCATCCCAATAATATATATTGGAGCAAGGGCAAGTTCTGTAAAAGAAATCACAATGATGAGGTGCAACTACCATTTCCCAATTCATTTAATCAAACTTGGAAGTAGAGGGATATTTTAAAAGAATGTGGCTGCTTACATAGCTCATCATGAGTTTCACCATTCACAGAGAATGAAAATTAGATATTTTTCCAAATTAGAGAAGATGTCACTGTCATATGTATTGAAATGCCACCTGAAAATATTTTTCTTGCGGCAGTTTATTAGAATTCTACACTTGTACAAAAACAGATATAGCTAGTTCTAAAATAGTACAATAGTAAAAGTTTTTGAATGATCAGAAAATATAACTTCACTCACCACCTCTTAAATATTTACTATGAAAAAGCAAATCTTTGAAATTTGGAAATCTAAGGAATCTAAGGAATATGCTTTATAATTCTTTATAATTCTTTATAAATTCTTGAATTACAAAATTACAAAAATATCCCCTCTAGAATTGAGATAATTTTCATTTTCATTATCAGTCTTTTTATTTCTAAATATCAATGTATTTTTCTTCAATAAACATATATTAAACTTCTATTCTATACCAGACAATGCAATGAGCACTTCATAAGCATTATCTCATCTAACTTCATGATAACCCTAAAAAATAAACATGCATCTGTTTTACTGATAATAAGAGATTAAAAGTCCACAAACCTGCTAATTAGAAAAGTAATGTTAGGACTGCCTTATTGCCCGACAACCAAGACACATGCCCATAAGTCCATTGACTGAATCAAAATGCCATATTCCTAACTACCAACAGATGTATTTATTCAGATCTCCTAAATTTAGCACTAATCATTTGTAGCAGCTTGGTATTATTTATGAATTCCAAAAATAGATATTGGATTATGTTTGTAAATTGGTCTGTTCCTCTGGGTACATTAGATTTTATTGGATTCAGAGATTTCACTTTTACTTGATTAAATAATGATTAAGGCTTTGATTGGGCCTTATCAGTAGGACATTGAGTCCCTGTCCCCTTGGTGGGCTGGAACTCAAACTGCAGCACAGAGAAGGGAGGTTGGCATTTTAATGCTAGAGCCCTGGGAATTAAATACACAGAGAGGCAGATACATGAGGAAAGAGAGAAGGCTCCATCAGACATGGTAGAGGCCCTGGGAAGAGAGACAAGCCATTTGCCCGATATCCTACAATTGACCTTATGGAGAGACCAGAGCTTTAAAAGCCTGGAGAGAAACGAACCCCGGGAGAGAGACACTAGACTTATGGCAGCCTACAGGTAATATTGGAAGACGTTAGGACCATGGAGCCTTAAGAGGAAGAGGGAGGCTGAACACTGGCAGACGTTAGCAGCCATCTTGCTTCAACATGTGGCAAAAGACTTTGGTGTGGGAAGTAATATATGCTTTATGGCCTGGTAACTGTAAGCTTCCACTCAAATAAAGGCCCTTTATAAAAGCCAACAGATTTCTGGTATTTTGCATCAGCTCCCCTTTGACTAATACATCATTCTCTATTGAAAAACACATAGTGTTAACTTTTGTAATCAGTTTAAGGAAAGTTGAAAGAATAATATAGTGGGGTCTTTTGCATGTTAATGTGATCCCTTTACGCCATTTTGCATTAAACCACAATATCTCATCTGAAAATGAAGTTATAAGTCCAAATAGTTTTATTATGATTTGACTATTGTTTAGAGTCATTTGTTGATTTTTAAAAATAGTTACTTCAAAACTTCAGAAACACTGTCACAATATTTGTCCTACACTTTATTCCTGCATCTGTCCCCACCCACTCACTCACAAGCAGATGTCAAAGAAAATTGGTGGCAATAAAAGTTCTATCATTCTATGCTACACATCAAACTCCTGACATCACTGAAATTTAACTGATCTGACATTGCTTTTTCTTCTATTCACTGGGTCATATTTGGTATTAATTGTTGCTGAATAATATAAGATAGTATTTTAACTACCCTCCATTTCTCTGATTTTAAAATGAACTTCCATAAGGCCTTTACTATAAGATAATTAAGGTATCTTTTAGAACACAACAGTTGATAACTTTATTTGATATATTACCCTTCAAGATACATTTGGCATTCCCAAAGAACTGTAATTTGCTAATTGGAGAGCACTATAAGGCATCATTCATACATTCAAAAGCATTTATTAAGTGACTGTTTATCAAACTGCTTTAGAATCTAAGATAATGTGCCAGTATTATCACTATTTTTATTTACCTACCTGTTTTTCTTTTCCACTTGATTATACATTCTTTAAGGTCAGGGTCACATTCTTTGTTTCATACTATATTTTCAAAGCCAAGAACCTACTATATCTGGGGCATAGTATGCATTCAATATTGTTAAAAGTTTGAATTAATTTTGAAGAATGACTCAAAATGTCACTGTCAATTAAGACATCCTTTTACCACAAAGACAGAACTTTACTTAGTATTATAATAAATGCATAAGTTTTTTTAATCACAATAAAATGACTATTACATTTGATAGAGCTGTTCATTTATAGAAAATGGATTCATTGCTAGCCTGCAGACCTTAAAATATCTATTACATTTGCAATATAGTAATTATTTTCACATTGTAATGGTGAATGGTAGTTTAAAGGATGTGTATTCCACTGTGTATTTCCAACATGAAAGTGTTGGAAAAAAACAAGAATTCTCTAAATCTGACTACTTCAAAATGCATTAGGACCTGAGAAAATGTAACAAACTATGCATTCAAATTTGGGTTAATAACTGCTTTTGTCTTTAACAAAACTTGTTTGCTTTAGAGCATTGTAAATGAAACTTATGTGGAGTATTTGCAACATTTTGATAGTGAGCTTCATTCGGTAGGATTTGCAAACTAATAGCTATTTTCTAAATTTAAATTTTTTGAATTTTGAAAAAAGATATGACTTATGACTGAGCAAATAGTAATTATTTCCAAATTAAATTCCAATTTTCCATATTTTCAAATGAATATGGATTACCTACTGAGCTGCAAATCCCACATTATGCCTCACATTCTTAATGTGAACTCCAGAAACATCAATCTTGTAGTTTTCAGAACATACCCCACTACTACCCTACTTGTTCATGATCTATCATTGTCATGTGAATTTCATCTCCTACTTGGTTTATAAATGCCTGTGTATCATTTGTTTTTTTCCTGTGCTATCCACTAGGTGAAGATACCCTGATGGAGGGTCCCCTGTGTTGACATCACACTTTGCACATCCCTCCATTCTATTAACATTTGTAAGGTATTTATAATACGAATGTCTTTGACTGCCCTCATGCTCATATACCCTCCAAAGAGAATTGGTCCTAGACACACCAACTGATGAACATGATTGATCCTGGTGGATCAACGACACCAACTATTGATGTAATCCTACCTCTTTCAGGAATACAAATTTAAATCATCTTATTAAGAAGATATGAATGGTAATACTATGTATGATTGTGGTCAGACAAACATTTGTTAATGTTATAAGGCATCAAAGAAACAGGCAGAGGAGACAATCTACATGGATTTTAAGAAAGGAGCATAATTATAGAGTGTGGAAGTAAATTTATTTGTAGTATGACATGAACCCCACTAAATTCCTAAGACTGTTGAGACTAGAACTTCATATTTTGCATTTGTAGGACCCACTAGTATGCCTGGATGAATTTTAAATTTTCATTATATTTGAAATGTCTGGACTACCAAAAAAAAAAAAATCATGTAGTAACAGTGATAAAGTTTTGACATAATTAGTATGGATAATTCCCAATATATATTGATGAATTCATTTTGTAAAATGAAGTGTTGTGGATTTTATTTAATCTTTATCAGGAAACTCAATCACAAAAATATTCTCCGAAAGAAATTTCAAACAAAACTATGTAAATTTACACTAGATGATACCACGGTATCCATGCAAGGAAAAATATTAAATTTTGAATGCCACTGGAAATCCCTTTTAAGATAAGCTGATAAACATTGTTAGTTTGAATTAGTACATACTTTGCTTTCTAATGCAGAAAGGAAAGCTGCTAATACATTTCTCAGAAAAGTATCTGATTCTCTGCAATGTAAAGACAAACCTTAAAGCTATTTAGCCTTTCAGTATTCTCCCATTTCTTCACATTTTGATTTCAGTAGAGTTGTCAGAAAACATTATATATGTAAAAACAAAAACTAATAAAACCCCTCTGTTCAAACAAGACTTATCATAAAGAATGTAGTTATAAAATCATGATGGGAAGAACATAGCAGATAAATGTCAACAGCTTTCCAACCTACTGGAAAATGGAAAGCCATTCGTTGAACCATTGCTGATGAAGCAGGTTAAACATATCTCCCTGTTGAGTGGTGAACGCCAATTAGAATTGGCCATTTGAAACCACAGAAATCTGTAAAGAATAAACAATTTTGGTAGCAATTACTCTGAAGACAAGGGTATGGACCAGTCTAGAAATATATGTATTTGTTGATAGCTTAAGGAGAAATCTTTTCCCTCAGACTTCATGGTAATTGTTTACTTTCCTTGAGTTAGAAAAAGAACACGTTTTTTGAAAAACAAATTAGAAGCTGTGCATCCAAAGATACCAGAGATGAGGATACAAGTGATTACTATAATAAAGATGGAATAGATGGAAATCTAAATACAAAGTTATAGTGTCCAAAGCTGCCTTACCCTTCACAGATCACATCTGTATTGCCATTATTATTTTGACCTATGGCAACAGACAGAAAAAAAATTCTACAAAAGAAAAGTAACCAAGAAGGTGGTTTGTGGGGGTAGACATGGGCTCATGGAAGCAAAAGTGATCTAACAGTAGAGGCCAAAACCCTAGTTTGCTAATCAGGGCCAGCTTTGTGGGAGTACTACCAGTACAGTCACTCAGGGCCAGGTACTCAGAAGGTGCCTCTCCTTTGGTTAATCCTCTGCCGGTGCCATATTGACATTTACCATCATTTTTTATTTGAACTTGTATTTGTTAAGTGAAGTCTGATAGGACAATGACAGAGAAGAGATTAGTGCAATATTCACACCTGCTGTTTCTAAACTCCCAATTGACAGCTATCTTTCTCCATGCCTCAAGGAGCACTAAATTCCAGAGTTCCCACAATGCTGGGGATTTCAGCAAGACTCCAGATGAATACCAGGTAAGTGCGTTAGATCTACAACTGAGTAAGTAAATGGGGCACTGACAGTCCCAAGAGGTAGGATTTCTTTTTTTAGAACAAAAACTTGCAGAAAGAAGCTAATTACATTCTAG
>JAQZBX010012171.1:0-41597 GCA_029593785.1 Cabassous unicinctus | reverse complement strand
AGCAGTAGGGAAAGAGCCTAACGTATTTTTAATTTCATCCATCATGGATATTTCATTCCCATAAGGTCTGTTATTTTTCTTTGCAGGCTTTCAAATTGTTCTTTATGCTCACCCAGTGTCTTCTTACTATCCTTTATCTCTTTAGTCATATTTCCCTTCAGTTCTTTCAATTCATATAGGAGATCTGTGTGAGTATCACTGATTAGTTGTCTTAAATGCTATATCTTGTCGGGATATTTGGTTTGTTTCTTTGGCTGGGCCATCTCTTCCTGTTTCCTAGTATGGCTTGTAATTTTTTGCTGATGTCTATGTATCTGAATATGTCGGTGAATTTACTCTGATGGTCAATAGTTCTCTCTTTAGCCTGGTTCTTTTCTTAAGTTTAATTTTAAAAATTTATTAAAGTATATCATTCATACATAAACAATAATTGTACAGTAAAAGTTGTGAACTTGCAAAATGAACATGCATAACATCATACAGGGCTCCCATACCTCATCCCCCCACCAATACTTTTGTATTGTTTTGAAACATTTGTAACAAATAATGAAACAGCATTGTCAAACTATTACCACTAACTATAATCCATATCTTACAGTTGTTGTATTCCCCCCCCAAACCACCCTATTATTTTTTTGTTCATAAAACATGGAATTTATCTAAAATGTACAATCAAAGGCATTTGGTATAATCACAGAGTTGTGCGTTCATCACTTCAATCAATATTAGAGTATTTTCATTACTCCAAAAAAGAAAAACAAAAAACAAACCACTATCATACCCATATGTTAGCTCTACTAATTACAAATCCTATGATGTGCTTTCACCATTTCTTTTCATTTCCAAACATTCACAAGCAACTTTTTACCAATTCTTCACAGATTAAACCTCAGCTTTCCATTCTCTAACCACATTCTATTCTCTGGTGACTTATATTCTAGCTATTAACTCCATGAGTTTGCTCGTTATATTTAGTTCATATTAGTGAAATCATACAATAATTGTCCTTTTGTGCCTGGCTTTCTTCACTCAACATAATGTCCTCTAGGTTCATCCATGTTGTCAAATGCTTCATGACTTCATTTCTTCTGACAGCTGCATAATATTCTATCATGTGTATATACCACAGTTTGTTTATCCATTCATCAGTTGATGGACACCTGGGTTGTTTCCATCTTTTGACAATCATGAAAAACACCATTATGAGCTTCCGTGTGCAGATGTCTGTTTGTGTCACTGCTCTCAGTTCTTCTGGGTATATACATAGTAGTGGTATACTGGGTCACATGTAAATCTATATCTAACTTCCTTAGGAACTGCCAAACAGACTTCCCCAGTGGCTGTACCATTCCACATTCCCACCAGCAGCAAATAAGCATTCCTATCTCTCCACATCTTCTCCAACACTTGCAGTTTTCTGTTTTTTTTTTTTAAACAAATCAATTTTATTGATACATATTAATAAAGCATAAATCCATCCAAAGAGTACAATCTATGGTATTTGGTGTAATCACATATTTGTACATTCATCACCCCAAACATTTTCAGAGCACTTTCATTATTCCAATAATAATAAAAAACAAACAAATGAATAAACAAAACTCATCACCTCTCAATCTCTCTATGCCTTGCCTGCCGTACATAGCTGCTATTCTTTTTCCTTCTCTCTAGTATATTTATATTTTGTGAAAACAGTCTTATATATGCAATATCACACATACTAGTGTTTTACATGAGATTTTATTATCTTATACAGTTTTTAGCTTTCCTTCTAGTAATATACATGACCTTAGACTTTCCCTTTTAACTACTGTCATACCCATATAAAATCTTTGCTAGTTATAAACACCATGATATGCTTTAACCATATGTCTTTTTCCCTTCAGGCTACAGCACTCCCTTTGGTATCTCTTGTAATTCTGCTCTTTTGGTAACACATTCTATCAGTTTTTGCTTGTCTGTGAAGACTTTGAACTCACCTTCTTTTTTGAAGGACAGTTTTGCTGGACATAGAATTCTTGGCTGGCAGTTTTTCTCTTTCAGTACATTAAATACATCATACCACTTTCTTCTCACTTCCATGGTTTTTGATGAGAGGTCGGCACTTAATCTTATCAAGTTTCCCTTGTGTGTGATGCTTTACTTTTCTCTTGCTGCTTTCAGAATCCTCTCTCTCTCTGAAATTTGTCATTCTGAATAGTAGGTGTCTCGGGGTAGGTCTATTCAGATTTATTCTGTTTGGGGTGGGCTGTCCTTCTTGGATATTGATATTTATGTCCTTCATAAGGGTTAGGAAGTTTTCAGTCACTATCTCCTCAAGTATTCTTTCTGCCCCCTTTCCATTTTCTTCTACTTCTGGGACACCGATAATGCAAATGTTTGTGCGTTTCGCATTATCATTCAATTCCCTGAGACTCTGTTCCAATTTTTCCAATCTCTTCTCTTTCTGTTCTCCTATCTTTTCCAGTTCGGATGTTCTGTCTTCAAAATCACCATTTCTGTCTTAGAGCAATTCAAATCTGCTCTTACGTGCCTCTAATGTATTTTTAATCTCACCCATTGTATCTTTCATTTTCCTAAGGTCTGTTGCTTTTCTTTGCAGACTTTCAAATTGTTCTTAATCCTCTCCCAGTGTCTTCTTAATGCCTTTTATTTCTTTCTTTAAAAAAAAAAAAAAAAAGATTTATTTTATTTATTTATTTATCCCCCCCTTGTTGCTTGTGCTCGCTGCGTCCATTTGCTGTGCATTTTTCTGTGTCTGCTTGTCTCCCTTTGTTGCATCATCTTGCTGTGCCAGCTCACCGTGCCATGTGGGCCGGCACCTTGTCTTCACCAGGAGGCCCTGGGAATTGAACCTGGGGCCTCCCATATGGTAAACGGGAGCCCGGCCACTTGAGCCACATCTGCTTCCTGCCTTTTATTTCTTTAGTCATATTTTCTTTAAATTCTTTGAAGTGATTTAGGAGATTTGTGTGATTATCACTGATTAGTTGTATTAAATCCTGTATTTCTTCAGGATATTTGGTTAGTTCTTTTGGCTGGGCCATCTCTTCCTGTTTCCTAGTATGGCTTGTAACTTTTTGTTGTTGTTTAGGCATCTGAATATGTTGGTGAATTTACTATGATGGCCAATTTCTCTCTCCATTGCATATTTTTTTTCCCCCACAGCTCTTCTTTGATATTTGGTTCAACTTATTCTAGGTCTTTAAAATTGCCCAGCTGAAGTTATCAAAATCAGGCCAGGGACTCACTAGTGGGGCACAGATTTTCTCCCAGGGGTAGGACATAAAGAACCGAGTTTTTGTCCATGCAAATTCAAGACTGGCCAGCATATGGCGCTCATCAGTGCACCTTTCCATGGAGGTGTTTCAGCCTTGGCTTTCCAGTGTTCCTGTGTTGAATCTCCAGAGTGGAGGTTCAAAGCAGGGTCTTCTGGCCAAATCCACTGAAGAAAAGCACCATGACTCCCCCTCCCTTTTCCCTTGAAACATCTGACAGGGAGGAAGATGTGTGTTCCCCTCTCAGTTGGCTGCTGTGAGCCAGAAGTTTTACCCTAGCTTAATATCTTGTGGGTGGGGGAAGGGCTGCCGCAGGGCCTTGGTAACACGTTTGTCATTTCAGCTTCTTTATCTCTCTGTCCGTCACCCTCCTGGTGTAGCACTGCCCTGGTCTGCTGACCCCCAAAGCAGGTCCCCTGGACGGCCTTTGGCTCTTTCTCTGGTGTTTTTGTGAGAGCATTGAGCTCTGCCTGTTAGTTCAATGCCATCTTCCCACATTCCTCAGCCTAGTATTTTTTATTTACAGCTTTTCTTTTATTTTGGCTCAACTTATTCTAGGTCTTTAAAATTGCCCAGCTTAAGTTATCAAAATCAGGCCAGGTACTCACTAATGGGGCACAGATTTTCTCCCAGGGATGGGGCTAAAGAGAGACCTAAAAGCAGTTTTTCTCCTTGCAATTTCCTGGCCAGTTAGCAGATGATGCTCATCAGCAAACCTTTCCACAGAGGTGTTTCTTTCAACCTCTGTTTCCCTTTTTTCTAGTCTGGCCAGAGCCGAGATTCAAAGTGGCCCCTGCTGGCCTGATTCACTGAAGAGAGCCATCCTACTCACCCTCCCATCTTCCCTTGTAACACCTGATGGGAAGGAAGACTGTTCCCCTCTCAGTCCTCTGCAGTGAGCCAGGGGTTTTGTCTCAAGGGTGAGGCATGGGAGCCCTTCCAGGCCACCATGGAGGTTTAATAGCTCATGTTTGTTGTTTTGGGTTCTCTGTCTCTTTCTCTCATCTTCCTGGGAGTTGCGCAGCACTGTCCTGGTCTGCTGACTTCCCAAGCAGGTCTTTTGGAGAGCTTTTGGCCCTTTCTCTGTTGTTTTTATGAGAGTTGAGCCCTGCTTGCCTACTCCAACACCATCTTCTTCTTCTTTTTTTTTTAGGTTCTAGGGCTGGGAATTGAACCGGGACTTTGTGTGCAGGAAGCAGGTGCTCAATTGCTTGAGCCACATCTGCTTCCATGCACATTAGGTTTTGATAGTACACACAAGCTAGCATTCCAGATACCAGCTTTGTAAAACTTTCAATGTAGATTTCAGTATAATGCTGATTAC
This sequence comes from Cabassous unicinctus, assembly GCA_029593785.1. Classification (NCBI taxonomy): domain Eukaryota; kingdom Metazoa; phylum Chordata; class Mammalia; order Cingulata; family Chlamyphoridae; genus Cabassous; species Cabassous unicinctus. The sequence continues at coordinate 36,995 of JAQZBX010012171.1, read as the reverse complement.
ATAACATACATTAGCATTCTAGAGAGTGATTTAATTGTCCAAGAGGAGATCTTATCATAGGGCAGGGATGATTTTGTTTCCTGTAGCTTCCATTGATTAATTTTCTGAGATGAGAATTTCAATGTGCCTGACAGTGTTTTCTTTCACAAAGGTGACCCAGATCACAGGGTTGTATTCTTCCTTATGTTGAGGGAGAGAAGTGTTTTTGAGGGAGAGCGAGATTTTAGAAAGGTAGCGGTTTCATACAGAAATTACTAAAGAGAAAATATGCCCAGAGCTACTTGTTAGAAATAAGCTGGAGAAAAATTTAAAAAAAAAATATAATTCATTAAGTGTAAATTGTAAGACATGAACTTAGAAGAAAAACAACTAGAATTTTGGAGTACTCACACTAATATCGGGCGGTATCTATAAATAAATGTATTCAACATTTTTAAACTATGCAGCTCTATTAATCACATTCCTATATCTACAGGATAATTAAAAATAACTTATTTTTCACATATTTGTAATTTTAAATTTCACAATATTATCTGTGGAAAATTTAGAAAGAGAAAGTAGAGAAAATAAAGTAAAAAAAAAAAATTCTCCATAATCCCCCTACCCAGAGATAATTGCTATTTTCTTATATATTATTCTCTCATTTTTTTGTTTGTAGGATTTTTTTGCAAAAATGATATTTATGTTATTTTGTAATCTGCATGTTGCCATGTCATTTAGTATTTTTTTTCTACGATAATTTTGATGTATGATATTATGTTGTATGGATGCCCTGTTTGATTTAACCAATCCCCTATTGTCGGATACTTAGGTTATTTCTGGTTTTCCACTATTAGAGGCAATGCTGCAATGGATATCTTTTTAGTTCCTTTACATATCTGTGATTATTTTCTTAGGATAAATTCCTAGAAGTGGAATTGTTAGATCAAAGCAATATGTACATAGACTTCAGCTATGTTGCTAAATTCCTCTCTATAAATGTACTCTTATGGTATAAGTATTGCTGGATATAATGATAACCCTAGTGCTTTCAGATACTGAAGTACCTTCCAGTAGAATTAAATTTATTAGTATAAACCAGTGTTTCCTTCAATTTTTAAAAAGTTGTGTCTAGGTGACAATGTCACATTAGCAACAAGTTGTGAAGGCTCAGCTTAAATGTACTGGAGGCATCATGGTCATGGCATGAGCACTGGATTGGGAAAAGATCAGTTCAGCCTTAGTTCTGCTACTAAAAAGTTGTGTGAACTTGAGGAAGATGGCACAGGAGTAAAATCATCCTCTCTGTGTTAGCAGTTGTTTTTCTTCCCTCTTTCCAGATGCCTACGTCTTCTCTCCACCTCCCCCAGATTCCCTTTATCTTCAGCTACGGCTGAAGGGGTGAGGACTGTAGGGGAAGAAAAAGTTCAAAAGAGTGTGGCAAGAGCTTTTTAAATCTACAGGCGTACTTTGTTTTATTGCGCTATGCAGATAGTGCATTTTTTTTTTTTTTACAAATGAAGGTTTTTGTGGCAACCCTGCATCGAGCAAGTCGTTCAGTGCCATTTTCCTAACAGCATGTGTTCACTTCATATCTCTGTGTCACAAATTGGTAATTTTCATAATATTTCAAACATTTTCATTACTATTATATTTATTATGGTACTCTGTAATCAGTGGTCTTTGATGTTACTACAGTAATTTTGGGGGGCACCACAAACGCGCCCATATAAGATGGCAAACTTAATAAATGTTGTGTGTGTTCTGACTTCTCCACTGACTGGCTGTTTCCCCATCTCTCACCATCTTCTCAGGCCTCCCTTTTCCCTGAGAGATCACAATATTGAAATTAGGCCAATTAATAACCCTACAATGGCCTCTAAGTGTTCAAGTGATTTTAATGTGGCCTGTCTTTTAAACATCTCTTTCCACCATGAGGGATATAGAAAAAGTAACTGCAAGATCAAGTTCCCAGACCCAAGCACTGTAAGTAAAACAACAACGATGTCTTCAACTGTGGATAATAATTTAAATCTATATTAGAATGGTGTTGGGGATTGAAGCATGTCCCCAACAAAAGGCATGTACCTAACAAAAGGCATGTTCAGGTCCCAACTCCTGGTCTCCAGAGTGTGAACTGTGGTGGTTTGGAACTATGTACCCCAGAAATACATGTTTTTAAATTTAATTCATTCCTGTGGGTATGAACCCTTGTACATAGGACTTTTTGATGATGTTACTTCAGTTAAGGTGTGACCCAGGGTGGGTCTTAATTGTATTACTGAAGGTCTTATATGAATGGTCACAGAGAGAGAAACAGCAGAGGGAGAAGCCAGAAGTTGAAAAGTCAGTGGAGCCTGGAAGAGAAGGGAGAGGCCAGGAGAGTCTGCCATGTGCATTGCCATGTGACAGAGGCACCAAGGACCAAGGATAACCGCAGCCATCTCCAGAATGCCACTGTCTTTGGGGAGAAAGCATCACCTTGCTGATGTCTAGATTTTGGACTTCTAGCCTGAAACTGTGAGCCAATAAATGTTTAAGCCAACCCATTGTATGGTATTTGTTTTAGCAGCTGGGAAACCAAGACAAATGGGCTTAGCATCCTGAATAATAGAATTAGAATTGCCTGCTGGAAAGAGAGCTCAATTTGGAATCAAGGGATTTGAGTTCTCATCCAGGTGGTGATAGTCTTTAGCAATGGAATCTTGGGCTAGCCTCTCCATTTCCTAATCTCTTAATAAAGGGTTAGGACTAGATTAGTGGTTTTACTCCCTGGTTTCACATTAGAATTAGCTGAGGAGATTTAAAATATGCTTGAATCAGATTCTTAGAGCTCCAATATTTTTTTAAAGTTCCCCATAACTGTTCTAGAATAATGGTTCTCAAACATCAGCTTGAATGAGGGCTTCTTAAACTACTGATTGTGGGCTCTACCCCAGGTTTCTGACTTAGTAGATCTACAACAGTCCAAAGAATTTGTAATTCTAATGAGCTCCCAGCCGTAGCTGTTGCTGATCCGGAGAATCTCCTTTGAGGACCATGTTTCTAGATGATCACCACATTTCTTCCTAGTTCTAAAACAAATTTCTTCTTTGGTGATATTATTATTCTATATTTTCAGGTAGGTTATTATACATTTCTGTCCCTCCCCATTTTCAGGGTAGAATGAATTTGTCTTAGTTTCCCAGTAAGTCTTCACTTAGGTCAGTGAATTACACCCCTAGCTGTACATTGGAATCACCCAATTAACTCAGTGTTATTAAGAATAGTCATGATGCCCTGGCTGTACTCCAGATTAATTGAATAAGATTATTTTTAGCATGGGACCTAAGTATCAGTGATTTTGAAAGGTCCCCAAGTTATTCCAATGTGCAAAGTTGAGAATAACTTCAGAGGTTTAGGCTAAATCAGTAGATTTCAAAGTGGGCAGCTGTTCATTTTAAGACAGTCCTATGAATGTAAAATCTTAAATTGTAGGTTGTATATAAATTTTCTAGGTGTAACTTATAGTCCAGGTAAAAGTGTTTGCCTTATTTTGACTTCTATATGTAACCTCATTTCAGGGTAACTGCTAAAAGTGGTTACCAATAGCTAAAAGTTTCTGATGAAGTTTATCTTAGGTGATGGACAAAAACAAGACCAGAGCACAAACAAAAACAGAAGTGTTTAATGTAATGTGCTGTAACATAAAGCAGCTGGCATTTTGCTTCCACGGAATTGTTTTCTGAGTCACTCCCTTATGCCTTGGTGCCTATGTTGTAACTTCTCAGTGGATTAGACAGAGGATCTAGGTCTCTGGGGACTTCTGTCAGTTCCCCCTCACTGCCAGCTAACTGTAACTAGACTAAGAAAGGGAATAGTCATACCAACATGGATGGTTGATAACTTGAGATTATTTTTGATCAAATAAATTGGTGTCACAATTGAATTACGCCCATAAAGGTGGCAGTCTCATTTCAATTATGCTAACACCCAGCTGATAGAGTCCCCATGTCCTCAGATCCTTTAGGAAATCTGTGGGATGGGCTGCGGTGCTATGCATTTCATCCTGGTGTCATTGTTAGTCTTCCCTCTCCTTATCCTGACAAATTGTCCAACAAATCTTATTGCTTCTACCTCTTAAATAGCTCCCTAAATCCTTTTTTATTCCCACTGAACTAGCCTCAATTCCAGCCTTTATTCTTAGTTGGATCAGTAGCAGAGCTTCCTAACAAGTCTTTCTGCTTATCACTCCCATCAGTTATTCTTTCATTAATTCATTCCACAAATATTTTATTGCACGCACGTTCCCTGTTAGGCGTTGAGGGGGACTCTGGAGTTACAAAGCCTTCTGCCCAGTCACTTGAGCCATTTGTCTCAAGCAAATCTGATTTTATCCCAGTCTAATTCTAGAGCCCAGCTTTTTCCACTTCACTCCCTGCCTTCCAATAAAGATTAGAAATTTGTGGCAGATTAAATTAAGGGTTCAAACAAGATGGCATTTAAGAGTAATAAATGTGAGTCCCATATTTAAATTTAGAAAAATAAAGAGCTTATGTATAAACTGGAAAATCTGACTTTGCAGTAATCCTAATGGAAAAAAAAGAAAAAGATCCTGGAGGTTTGGTTAACAGTGTGATGAGATTCCTTAGAAGAGCTGGCCACATTTTAGGCTACACTAATTAGAAAAAAATGTTCTGATCATAGGCCATAATAATCCCTGTTTAATGTGTTGATGTATCTAAAATGCTCAGCATTGAGCAAGGACTCATCATGTGCTACCCATCATCAGCATTACTAAATTATTAATTTAAGCAAGCATCAGCAATGCATCATTATGCTCCCTGCTACTCCGGTGTTCTTGTAGAATTCTCAAGATCCCATAAATGTCATGGAATGTGTCAGTGCCTTCCCAGAGGCCAGGTACTGGAAATACTTTTCTTGTGGATCTTATGTCCTTATTTATCAGCATTTTCTTGGCTTTCACCTTCCCAAATTTGGAGCTAAGTGTTTCTTTACTTATAGTGGTTGACCAAAATTATCAGTTAATATAATTTGATTTCCTGATCCTATCAGCCTTTTTTTTTTTTCTTTCAATTTAGATGCTATAATGAATGCTATTGGGTGGCTGCCCAGCATCCATTCCCTTCCACCTCTTTTCCCCTACAGATGCCTGATTTTGTTCTATAACTATATATGCCCATGTATGTATCCATGTGCCTCAGGAAAGAAGATTAGCTCTCAGCTCCAGAGTGGGCCTATTTTAAAAATGATTCCAGGGGAGTGGATGTAGCTCAACTGGTCGAGTACCTGCTTCCCATGTATGCGGTCCTGGGTTCAATCCCTGATCCCTCCTAAAAATAAAAAAGATCCTATTCCCGTTGCCACTCAGGAATTGCCAAGGAGGGTAGGGGGAATCTATTGAGGGGTGGGTCTCAGGGACATTTCCTTGCCTCAAGTTGCGTGACAAGATGCCCCTGGCTCTTATCATGTGGGGAATGTGATTCTGGGATTTGTTGGAACTTCTTGCTGCCTGTTGGCAGATGAAGCTGACGTTGAGGGGGGAGCGAGGATGAAATGACCTGTGTCCCTGGTCACATTACTGAGCCCCAGAACCAACAACTTTGAGATTGCACCTCTGGCTTCGTGCTAGGTTAGATAATAAATGTCCTTAAAGTTGAAGCCATTTTGAGTTGTGTTTTCTGTTACTTTAGCTAAAGGTAATATTATTAATACTGATGTCTCTTTGTCTTCAACAAGACATCCTGAAAGCAGAGAGAATTTGAAATATATTCTATAATCACAAAAAATTGGGGAAGGAATTTTCTCCTTTAAGAAGCGATTACTTCTTAAAGTAAACGGTTCTTCAGTAAAAGTAATTTTTCAGAAACTCACTTCAAAATCCTTCTTGAAATAGGTACTAACCACATACCTGTATTTTGCTTGATATGTTTAAAATTTGACTGCTATGAGCTATGATCCGCATTTGTGATCCCTGCATTTGAGAGAAAGGCTACTTCCTTTTATGCTTATTCAGCTTTCATTGTCTATTATCTATTTATTTATTTTGGAGGTGTGAGGAGTAAAGTTGGTAAACACAACAAAATTGGTGACACATTGACTCACAGATAGCTGATACATTTTAGGATTTTATTTTCTCTTAGTTCTTTTCTTTCTCTTTCTTTTCTCTTTCTTCTTCTCTTTCTCCATCCACACATTCTACATAAACATTTTAGGTTAAAATTTTATAGAGAATGTTCTAAATTATGATTTGCAAATTCAGGATCAAAGATTGAATATGTTGACCTTCAGTTATCCCCCTCCCAGTCTGACCCATGCCTGCTGGCAGGGAAGTGGGCATGGAGGAACCCCTAAAGGGCCAGGGAAGGCAGAGCTCACCATTGACACTCTCATTCTATCCACACCTTTATTGAGTGATCCCATGACCAGTAAACCCCAGGTGTCCACCCTGGCTTTTTGTTCTTAGTAGAAGAATTTCCCCTTACTCATCCAGATTGGGCTTCAGTCAATATGTGATACTGTAATATGAGGCCACATGTAAGTAAGTCTTAATCTCCCAAGGCAATGATAATTGATAAAAAGAGGAATAAAAGAGAAAGCCTGTATTAATATGCTGTCCCACTACTTGAAAGCTGTATGGGAGGGAGAACTTAAATCTTCTCACTACCAGAGCTTGAGTGAAAAGGATTCTGAAATTGCATTGTGAAATAGATCCTAAACTCTTCAGGTATGGGAATCATGTGTGGGAAGTTCACCTGATAGTCTCCCTTCAATCCTGTGCCCACTGCCTGAGCCCTCTAGTACACTCTTCACATTTTCAGAGCCCACTGACCTTTCTTACAGACTTTTTGTTTTGATGATGCCACTCCCTTGCTTTAGTAATTTTGTTGGCTCCTTTTCACTTAGGCATAAAATTTAAATGCCTTTCCTTGGAACAAGCTATTCTGGGCCTGGCTTAAACTCTTTAAAATTTGTCTTAAATCAAATAATACAAACAAATGGTCAAAAAATAAACAAAACTTGGTCTCATAACAGTTCCCAGCCCTGCTTTTCTCATTCATCCCCTGTCACTTTTAATCATCTCTGTATTTTGTTCTTTTAGTGGTTATCTCCTATCCCTATGTATGTGCTTATATTAATATTTCTTTGCTTTTCATTTTAGACATTTATCTAGTTACCTCTTGCTATGATGAATGAAGATTTTAGCTCACCCACTCAACCAGCCCCTTCTTTCCCTTCTCCACCCAATAGCATTATATTACCACAGATTCATCATCTTTTTTTTTCAGATTCTTAATTTTTTATCTATAGTTTTAAAATTTAAAAAGCTATGAAATCTGAAAGGTTTTTTTAGTTTGGTACCAAAACCCATTTGTGGTAAATTCAGTCTCTGAACTATCTCATGTGTAGTTAATTGTGATGAAGTGTTTACTGAAGCAAAAACTTTTGGGGAACAAGTGGCTATTGCACTTAACCATTGTGACAGTAATGACTGCAAAGGACAGTAACATGGAATGCCTTCTTCTGAGTACCCTGGAGCACTTAGAGAAAGAAAATGACAAGTTCAGATCCTATATTCTCAGCTCTAGACATGGAGAGCCAGAGAGCGTCTAAGGTAGCCCTAAAGGCATTTATTTCTTAGAGCCACAGGCCCAATTGTGTTTAAAATCAGACACAAACTTTAATTGAATTCACAGCCTTGCCCTCTTGTGAGAGTTAAGGCATGGACCGAGAAGGAATTGGACCTTAACACCGGGAATGGGAACATCTGGACGGACGACGATGAAGCTGAGAATCTTGAATCCCAAGACATTCTGAGCTTCCCTTGTTGGTGGACACAAGCTCCCTTTCCGTATCTGAGGAGACTGGCCTTCAAGACTCTTGCTTGAAAACCTTGTGCTAATCTTGCCTAAGGCAGTTGCCTTCTAAGAGGATGCCTATGAAGTATGACAGGGAAGGAAATAGGCAATAATCTATGTATTTTGAGATTCAACTACCATTTTTTAAAAAGCCCAGCTGCCAGAGGTATGCAGCAACTGGCTCTACTTCACTGAGCAAGGGGATTTGTTCAGAGACACTCAGAGCTAAGCCTGGGTCCAAGTGACAGTATGGAGGGATTCAGGAAGTCTGCTTGACTTCTGTCACTTGAGTTCTGATATGTGTTTGTCATCAACTACTTGATGTCCCCTGAAGGGCTCACTCAAGCCCATGTCACTGTGTCTTTGTTTCTCTGGACATGTGGATATAAAAAAGGATCTGAGCATTAGAAAAATTGATGCTTTGATAATGAGAATGCCAGCGTGTTTCCAATTTGGTTATTGATACATGAAATTGTATTAAAAGATAGATCTAGCATCAAAGCTTCAGGACCCAGGCTTCTCTGCTTAGGATATGAGTTTATGATGAGGATATTTGGATTTCATTCAGTTGAATTCTCTATGGACCCCTCTGTCTATTTGTCTATGTCTAGTTCCTTTAGGAGTTTGCTCAGGTGGGTTTGATTACCTCTGCAGTCTGAAGTGAAGATTGAGACCAAAGAATTAGACCAGAGTCAGATTGTTAGAGGGTATTTTTATTTTTATAGCAGGAGGTGAAAATATTGGGGAATTCTGGCTGAATCTCTCAATGATGGGTCCTTTCTTTCTTTAAATACTAGTTATTGCCTTGAATCATGTATTTACATGTATTTATTGTCTTAGTTCATACTTTTTGTTTAGCTATTTAGGTGCTGCTCTAGGGTTTACACTGTGTACCTTATCACATTCCCCTTCAAATAATATGCAACTCCATGAACCATTTATTTCCATTTCCCCCTGCCACCTTTTGTGCTACTATTGTCATACCTTTTACTTTTACATTTATCATAAACTCCACAATACATTGTGGTTTGTTTTTGCTTTAAATTGTAAATTATCTTTTAAAGAAATGTGAAAAGACAACAAAAAACTATTTTATATTTACCCACATATTTTTCATCTGATGCTCTTCATTCCTTTATGTAGAACTGAGTTTTCATCTGGAATAATTTTCCTTCTCTCAGAAGAACTTTCTTTAACATTTTTTTATTTTTTTGTAGCATAGGTCTGCTAGCAACATATTCTCTCAGCTTTCATTTTTCTGAAAATGTCATATTTCAATATTTCCCCCCAATAACAGTTGGTTAAATATGTACATAGAATGAAATATTATGTGACTGTTTAAAATAATGCAGAAGTATATCTAAAGATATTTGCTGTATTTTAAGTGGAGAATAGCAAATTATGGAGCTCTATATACAACATGATGCTGTTTTGAATAAAAATTATATATGTGTACTCAATCATAGAAAAAGACTAGAACAATATACATGGGAATTTAATCTGCTGTGTACCAATGAAGTCTACTTCTTGCTTATTGGAAATTTCTAAAATTCCTAAAATGAATCATAAGAAAATCTAGCTTGTTTGTTTTAGCCTATTTGACTTTTCCTTATAATCTTTTCACATTGTTAAAATGCATAAATTGGCATCTCGCTCTGCAGCATGCCTGCGGTCCATGCCTAGGACCATGTACTTTTCTTGCTTTCCTGTTTATTAATAAACTCTCTACTCCTTTGCCTACCCTTAAAAAAAATGCACAACTTAAGAAAGTTTACTTAAAAGTAAATGTCATTTATGCTCTTCTTATAATGTAAATATTAAAAGATAGGCTTAAAATTAAAGCGTATTTCTGGAATTTGAGCCTTGAAAATATGGATAATAAGGAAAATGACAATTTTTATTAGAGTATTGGGAAAATAAAAGGAAAGTGTATTGATTACATATACTCATTGAAGTTGTGGCATGACTTTATTTGACTATGCACTGTAAAGGCTTTAGTATGTAAGATTTCTTAAAGCCTAAAACATTCACTAATATTCAAGAATGAAATATACTATGATGTGCACATTTAGTTCACAATTTTCCCATGAGCAAATATTCCACAGTTTCCCAAGAAATATCCATCATCATTAATAACTACTACTGGGCTCTTCCTATACATAAGAATTGATATAAGAAAGATAGATAAATCATGGTCCCCTTTTCTACAGGAAATCTGCCATCAGGATAGGGGATTCTTTCATCTTTTACATATATTCTTCAGGTTTATATTCATTCAAGTTACCAGTTTTCTTCACCTTCATTTTGAAGGATATTTTCATAGATATAGAATTCTATCTTGACAATTTTTCCCCAGCATTAAAAAAAAAAGAGGACAGTGGTTTGTGGTTTATCTGTCTGCTGATTTGCATTGTTTTCTTATATTTAGTGATAATTTTTATCTTTGGTCTCTTGTATATAATTTGTCTTTTTTCCCTCAGATTGTTTTTGGGATTTTCTCTTTATTATTTGTGTGGTTTTTCTTCTTAATGCTTAGAGTTTGTTGAGCTTCTTGGACCAGTGGATTTATATTTGGGAACTTTTGGGCCAATATTTCTTTAAATATGTTTCTATCCTTCCTTTTTTTCCTAGGACTCTAATTGTATGTGTTATTAGGCTACTTGATATTGTTCCCTAGGTCACTAAGTCTCTGATAATATTTATCAGTCTTTTTGTTGTTCTGTGCTTCTGTGTGGTTAGTTTCAATTGTCCCATCTTCAAGTTCACTAAGCTTTTCTTTTGCAGTGTCTAGTCTTTTGTTAAGCTCATCCAGTGACCTTTTATTTCAAAAAATTTTCAGCTGTAGAGGTTCAATTTAGTTCTGATTTTATACTTTTTATTTCTTTTCTCCTTATGTTTTCCTTTAAATCCTTGATTATATTTAAAATCCTCACCCGCTGATTCCATCACCTCTGCTTTTTGGGGCCTGTTGCTATTGAATGATTTTTCTCCCAGTTTTGGCTCATATTCTCCTGCCTTTTTTTTTTTGCATGTGTAATTGTTTTTTATTGGATGCTAGGCATTGTGACTGATACATTGTTGAGTGCCTAGAGTTTAAAAAAAATAGTTTAAGAGTATCAAGTTTGGACTAGCAGGTGGTTAATTCACTTGCCATCAGGTTTATCCTTTTGAGGCTTGTTTTTAAGCATTATTAAGATAGGTCTAGAATAGCCTTTACTTTAGGGCTATTTTAGCTTATTTCTAAAGTATGGCCTCTTGGGGGTTCCTATTGATTACCCTGAGTGTTCAGCAAGGTTTCTCCACTCTGGTTGATTGTTTCTCAAACTTCTTCCAATCCTGTGCAAGCTCTTGTAGTGGTTCAGTTTATTGCTCACTAGTAGTTGATACTTTGCCTAGATTTGTGGGTCTTGCTCTACATGTGCATAGCTCAGTTCTCAGCCAAAGACTCAAGGGGTCTCCTAGGCAGATTTCTGGTTTTCTTTCTCTGCACAGCTCCTTCTTCTCAGAAACTCTGCTCCTTAAATTTCAGCTGCTTCATACTCTCTTACTCTGATCTCTTTTTTTTTTGGCTCAGGGTAATCTCCTTATTCAACTTGGATTTCCCGTTATTCGACGTGGCATCTGGTCACAGGGCTCACCTTATTTGTTTTTCTCTTCTCAGGAACCACAATGATGCATTACCTGATGTTCAATATCTGAAAACAATTGTTTCATACATTTTGTCCAGTTTTATGGTTGTTTACAGGAGGTACAGTTCAGTATCAACTCACTCATTGCTAGAAGCAAAGTCCTTATGGCATAAAATTTTATGTTTACTTATTTATTTTATTCCTCTTTGGCTCCTTGCAGACAGAAACCATTCTTCTTCTCTACATTTTTCTCCTTTTCCTCCTCCTCCTTCTTCATCATTATTTTTCATAGATGCCATTAATGGAAGCCTCTCTGTAAGCTAGTCCCTGTTCTATGCCTTATTTAACTTAATAACAATTCTACAAGGTAAATATTGTTTTATAGATAATGGAACTGAGGCTCAACAAGTTAAATAACCCATTCAAGGTTTCATTGCAATATGTAGCAGAGATAGGCTTCAAACCTAAGACTTGTTGATTCCAAAGCCTTAACAGTTATACTAGTAACTCTCATCCACTGAACACAGAATCTTACATGCAGATGTACCAATCAGGGTCTTGATGGCAACCCACAAAAGCCAACTCTGGTTAAATTAGCAGAAAAGGGAGAATCAGGGGATATTGGTTCACTCCTAGAAATGATAAGAGCCTAGAGGGTCAAGCTTGAAAGATGGTCAAGAGCCAAGGGCAAGACTAATAAGAATGGCAGTCAAGGCCCTGCTTCAGAAGCATCCTGTCAGGGTGCCACTACCACTGCCATTACACTGTTAGCACCGTCACTCACATGCCAGATGCTGTGGCCTGCTGCCACTAGAGTGGGCTCCGCATTGCCCTGCTTCTTTGCAACTCCTGGGCTAGAGTCAAGTCTCCAGGTAGGAACGTTGGCCAAACACAGGGAGCCACTGTCTGACCTTTGTGGCCTCTGTGAAGGAGTTGGGGTGCTGCCTCCCACCAAGTCTTATACAATGGGCAACTCCCCCAAGCACAAGAAGGGTGTTTAGGTGCTGAGTGGCCAAAAAGATGATAAATGGTCATCCAAGCATCTTATATCAGTATTTGTGGAATGACTGGTCAGTTTGATGCTAGTTTTTTCTCCAGACTTAAAATAAAAAGAAAGAACTGCTTTCTCTTTCTCTCTCTCTTTTTAAGGCTTTCTTCTTTCTGATGAAGCCAGTCCAACACTTACATCACTTTTTCTCTTCTTTTTAAAGTACCTCTCACATCGCAAAATTGTAAGACAGTGAGTCTTTGCATTCTGTCAGCCACTTTTGCCCTTATTATGTAACAATAGGTAGGTGTTTTAGTTTCTTGGCTGCTAAAACAAATACCATACAATGCATTGACTTAACAACAGAAATGTATTGGCTCACTGTTTCAGAGGGTAGAAGGCTTGCTTTTTCCCAAGGTCAGTATCTTCTGGCTGGCAATCTCTGCGGTTTCTTGGCTTTTCCATCACAAGGCAATGCACATGTCAGTGTTGTCTCCTTTCTCTTCCCCATTCTGTTGACTTCCAGCTTTGGCTGCTTCCTCTCTCTCTCTTTCTCTGTGTCTAAATTTCATTCGTTTTATAAAGGACTCCAGTAATCTGAATTAAGGCCCAACCTGATCAGTTAGGCCACACCTTAACTGAAGTAACATCCTTAAGAGACCCTTTTTACAATGGGCCCACACCCACAGGACCAAGAATTAGGGCCTGAACATGTCTTGTGGAGGACATGATTCAATCTCCAACAGCAGGTCTGGGCTGACTTCATCTCAAAAATAATAACCACTGTTTCTTTGGCACCAACAAGGTGCTTTACATATACGACCTCATTTAGTTTTTGCAACAGTCCTAGGCAGTGCATGCATTCATACCCTTAATATCTTTATTTTGCAGATTAAGACCTGAAACTCAAGAGAGCATCAGTAGCTTACTCAAGATCCCAGCTATCAAATAGCACAGCAGGAATTTCTGAAGATTTTTTCACGCTTTTGTTTGTTTTCTCACTTTAATTTTGAGAAATTTAAAAAATATAGAAAATCCAAGGAATTTTAGAACACATACACACGCAAATATATTTAATAGGCTTTATTTTTCTGAGCAGTTTTAGGTTTACAGAAAAATTAAGAAGAAAGTACAAAGGGTTCTCATATAACCCACCACCACTGCCCTCTCCCCCAAACACAGTTTCCCCTATTATTAACATCTGCATTAGAGTAGTACTTTTGTTGCAATTCATGGACCCAAACTGATAGATTGTGTGATCTTGGGCAAATTCCTTATTTTCTCTGTGCTTTAATTTTTTTTATTTGTCAAATGTGGATTTTACTAGTGTCTACTTTATTGTGTTGTTAAGAGGATTAATTGAGTTAAAACATATAAAACACTTGGAAAAGTGCCTGGCACAGGAAGTGCTCAAGAACTGGTCGTTGTTGTTGTTGTTATTAAAGATGCCACTGGCTATCCATCTCTAAAACAAATGTGTTGAGTTATTTCTATTGGTGATATAGATTTCAGCTGAATCCCTCTTGTGGGATTCACTACCAATATGGGACTGAACTTGAAATAGCTAGCTGTAGAAGAACAGAAATTTGTCCAGTTATTTCACCGCAAGAACTTGATGAATGTGAGCTATTGTTGTTATCTAAATCATGTATTTTAACTCTTGTGTAATATTCTATCATATAAATACATTTCCTTAGGGACAAACATTTAGGTTGTTTCCTATATTTTTCTATAAAAACAATGCTGTGATACTGAGTTTTGTCTTAGTTTCCTGGCTGCTAAGACAAATACCATTTAATGAGTTAGCTTATTTATTGGCTCATGGTTTTGAGGCTAGGAGAAGTCTAAAAATCAAGGTGTCATCAAGGTGATGCTTTCTCCCTGAAAACTGGTGTTCTGGTCCTGGCTGCTGGAGATCCTTGGGTCCTTGGCTTTTCTGTCACATGGCGATGAATAATCCAATGTCTTCTTTCTTATCTGGGTTCTGTTAACTTCCAGTTTCTGTGCCTCCATGTAGCTTTCTCTCTGTAAAGCCTCAAATAATAGGATTAAGGCCCAACCCCATTTGGTTGGACGACACCTTAACTAAAAATTGCATCTTCAAATTGTCCATTTCACAATGGGTTCACACCCACAGGAATGGGTTAAGATTAAGTGCATGTTTTTTTCTCGAGTACGTAATTCAGCCATGTACATAGCTCTTTATGCATATGTGAGAGAGTAAAATTGCTATTGGGTTTGAACCCAGGCCTGTTTAATGCCAATGCACTATGCCATGATTCTCCACCTACAAAGTCATAGGTAGAGACACACTTAATATTTTGAGGGTGTTGATGATCCATGTGTGATGGTTAAGTTCATGTGTCAACTTAGCTAGGTTATGGTGTCCAGTTCTTTGGTCATTTAGCACTGGCCTGCTTGTTACTGTGAGAGCAAGCATTTTTTTGTGTTTAGATCATTCGTCAGTTGATCGCATCTATGGCTGCTTACATCTACAATCAATAAAGGAGATTACCTTCAGCAATGAGAGAAGTCATCCAAACAGTTGAAGGCTTTAAAGGGAGAACTGATGTTTTCAGCAGTCAGAAAGAAGAATTTCTACCTCTGCTTCAGCCAGCCATCTTCTCCTGGGGAATTCATCGAAACCTTCATCACAGTTCCTCATTTGCAGCCTGCTCTAAGGAATTTGGACTTGCCAAGCCCTATGGTTGCATGAGCCAATTCCTATAATAAATCTCATAATATTTACATATATATTCTGTTGGTTCTGTTTCCTTGGAGATCTCTGACTGTGGTAAAAAAAATTACCAGAGATTCACATGGTCCCTGAGAGGCAGCAGTCATCCAACGGGGCCTCTGGCAGGGGAGACATTGCAAGTCTTCTCATTCTATAAATGAATTTGCATTGACATTTAACTGATTGGGATACATGTGAAGGAAAACAGGCAGAAAGATTTACAGGGATGTTGTTAACATGAACAGTTTTTATTGCACCAAGAATTAGGTTTTACTAGAATTTTTAAAAAATTCTATTCAACAGACATTTAGAGACATTAGTTGCAGACTTGAAAGAGTGGTGATTTATGGGGCCAAGAAGTGTTGAAGCAGTGTTTCTTCTCCAGTCTGACATAGAAAGTCTTATTACTATGCCAAGAACTATTTAATTGTATATCAAAGAGCTCAAGGAATTATTGGAGGGTTTGAGTAATGTTTAGACAAGTGGTAGAGTATTTTAAAATGTCAAATTAGTGAAGAATTGTAGAGAAGGAGAAAGAAAAGGGACAGGCAGGAGAAAAGAAAATAGGACTTCACTGGAGGTGGGTAGTAGGAGTGGGGTGAGACAAAAGCAGTAAGTCCTGGTTTGATGGAAGCAAGTGCTTCAAATACCCAGGAAAGAGGACTGTCCATTCTGTCTTTTTAAGTCCATCTCCAGGGACAGACTCTACAATCTCTCTTGGGTAGACCTTTCTCAGATTTCAGCATCCTCAAAAAAGAAATTAGGAAATTCAGGTGTAGTCCCACTTCCTCCTCTTCAGGCCTCTCAGGGTCCAGATGGCAACCCTGCTGGAGGTCTGGAAGCTTCTACTTTGCCTCCTGAAGCCCAGAGGGCATGGGACCGAGAAGGGACCAAGAGACTTTTCCTTGGCCCTCGGTCCACTGCTCTGGGTTTCCCCTTCTTTTCCCAAGTCCCTGGACTCCTCACTTTTTATTATTCTACCCAATGCTCTAAGACATGGGGGCGGGGGGCGTGCTGGGATGCCCTGCTGGCAGAAATGTGCCCTTGGTAGTGGGCTCTGGAGCCAGCTGACCCAGTTTTGCAGTCTCAGTCTGAGGCTCCTTTTCCTCATTTGGGAAAAAGTGCAAATAAAAGCACTCGTTCCATGAAGTGGATGTGGAGTTCAGGCAAAAGCCTCAGCACGTTGTCTGGTAAATCTGCTGCCATTATGGTTACTTGGGAAACAAAGAGCACTTCAATATGATTGCAGAGGAAGGGAGGAAGTAGCCTCAGCCTTTGAAAATGCAAGGCATTGCTTTGGATCGTTCTTATCCCTAACCCTAAGCCAAACTCTCATCTCTGAACTACTTTGAGAGAGATACACACGGGCAACATAGAGCAGGCCTTTCCAACAAGTGGGCTTCTTAGTTCTTTGAGTTGGTGGGGGGCTAAGGCAGATTACTTTTGGTCAAGTGCTGCTTGAATCTTTAATTCCATCGGCCTGCAGTCATTATCCTTTCCTATGTGTGCCAAGACATTTGGGAATTTCTATTGAATAATCACAGGGTTAGCCAGCCAGTGAAAGCAAAGCAGAAGGTAGAAACTTGCCTCAAAGATTTGGTTAAAGGCCAAGAAAAGTAAATTATGCTTTAAAAAAAAAATTTTTTTTTTTAAGGAGATGGAATGCAGCATACAGGCATTTTGTTTCTCTCTGTGTGACCCAATTACATTGAGTTCTGACCATTTTCCCTCTCCTTCCTTTTTCTCCTTGGCTCACCCTGTAGCTGATGTCTTGTTCACAGTTATTCTGTTGGTCACTGTTACGATCATAAGGCTTATGATTTCATGACTAACAATAGACAATACATTAATAGCAATTCCATAGATATGTTTTCCACAAAAGTCCTTGGTTTCTGTTGCTATATATTTTAGTTTAAAATAACTCACTTAGAAAAAGGGAGGAACAGCTAGTCTATGTGAAACTAAAAAAATAAATACTGCAAAAGCAGGCATCAGTTGCATCAAACTTAGTTGCATCAAACTTACTCCACAGAATTTGCACACTAAAACCAATAAATTAAGTAGAGAATCCTTTAAATGATAACCTGGGGATATGAAATTTATAGAGAATAGAAAATTAATAGACCAAAGTATAGCAGATAAATTATACTTTATGAGTGTTAGGTCTATTTATCCCTTTATGATTAATATCTTTTAACATATATTCAGGGTTTTAAGTGAAAACACTGAACTGAAATCCTTTCTCATGCGATTCTTTCAGAAAGACAATGTAGTGAATAGAAAGCATGTAGGTTTTGGAACGGAGCTGCTTCAAATCCTGGCTCTATCACTCATGTGTGACAGTGGACACATCACATATTCTACCTAAGGGTTCTCTTTCCCATCAATAAACCTTGCAGATTGCTGTGTTACACACCCATACCCACACACACACATACACTGAAGTATGTTTCCCCAAGATTCAACTGGGTTTTAGCTGATCACCCACTGAATGCACAAACAGTGCCTGTTAATATATAAATGGTGATACTGACAAGTTACAGTTAGGAGTACTTGTAAGTGTTGGAAGCATTTCTAAGCCTCCACTTAATCTTAAAAAATTAGAATATCTATAATGCGTAACATTAAGTATTCATCATTTGTTTTGACTTCAACACACTGTGTAAAAGTGTTTCTACGAATTGTATGTGATTCTGACTCTGTCACAGGGAACAGACTCTTGCCCCAATCTTTTACTATTGCATTCCTTTCATGCAGTTATCATTTGCTCTCTCAATAATTCAGTCATTGGACTCAATAAGCATTTGAGGCAGCAAATCCTAGAGGTCACAAGCTTGGACTCTGAAATTGGGCTGCTTGGTTACAGTCTCAGCTGTGCTACCTACTAGCTGTGTGACCTTGAGCAAGTTACTTATCTTCTCTGAGCCTCAGTTTCCTCATCTGCAAAAAGAGGATGATAACACAAGGTTGTTGAGAATACTAAACAAATTAATATTTACAGCGTTTGGCACTGTTCTAAACTCTAAGTGCTATAAAAGTACTAGGTCTGAAAGGATGAATTTGTTGATTTTGCTAATGATTAAAAATGGATAACTAAAATACTTTTTTTGTTCATAGCTCTTAAGGTGCTATTAATAATAACTACTAAATTAATAAGTATTAAAATGTTGGTATAATGTACATTACTACTGACAGCTACTTAAAAGAAATATATATGTAAAGCAGCTGACACATAGTTGATATTCAGTAAATAGCAGGTATTTACTCTGGCAGAGAAGCAAACTATGCTAGATTATATTTAAAGGGCATACTTCAGATTCAGCTCTGTTGAGCTTTGAAAGAAAGCAGCTTTTAAAAAGTACATTGTTTTAGGTTCAGTAAAAATGCGGTGACTAATGCTGATAATGTCTCAAAGCTAAAACATCAGGTGTCCAGTGTGGTAGGAAGCCTTAGATGTGGGTAAATGGATGGGGAGAGTCCTGGGGCTTTTGTCCTCTGCCCTTTGTTCTCCCCACTGCCACTGCTCCTATTTCAGAGCGACAGCTGATACTGCACAAAATTGGGGTTCTTTTCTGTCCAGTGCACTTCAAAGACCAATTCCTGAGATATCTGGGTTTCAAAGATACAGTTTTCACTGCTAGTGCATAACAAGGAGGTCAGAGGCCTAATGGCCTAAAATTACTGCAATAATTCTGAGCGTTTTATAGTATCCAGGTATAGCATATTTAGGCTAATGTGTATTTGGGGTGGGGCTGGCTCCGATTCCTTCATTAATTAACATTAAGGGGATGTCTAGAGATCATAAGACTTTAAAGTTGTAAAACAGGATAAGGGGTGGGTACAAAATGGGGCTCAGTCACAAAGTCTTTACAATCACAAGATAAAGGTTATCTTAATTCAGCAAGTTTCAGTAATTTCAGGTATTTACTTTTTCAATATACCAGAAAGTAAAAAGGCATCTATATAATGAATCCACAATCATAATTATTTGTTAATTCTTAATGCTCAGTTACACAGCCTTGAGGGCCACCTGGCCCAGGGAGGCTAGTGATGAGCCTCCTGGATGGGGGGGGAGGGCAGGGCCGCAGGGCAGTGGACAGGGCAGGGTGGCTTCCTTCTCGATTGCAAGTTGGTTACCTCCTCTGGCTTCTTTGCTGGTCCCCCTGGTTCTAAAGTACAGAGACCCACCGCAGGAAGAAGTGACACTGGGCTCAGACTTACCCACTCACAATCTGTGTGACTACTTACCCTCTCTGAGCCTTATCTGAAAATGGGATAATAATTCCTACTGCTTGGTTTAAGTGAGAAAAGCCTGTGAAGTGCTTTACTCAGTGCCTGGCCCAGAGCAAGGGCTCTGCTAGTGATAAGTTAGTGTTATTAGCTTATGTGGTGGGGTTTTGATATAGACCCCCCTCCCCCAGCATGAATGTGTTTTCTCTTCAGGCTGTTTTTCAATAAGAAGCTCTACTTCATCCCAATAATCAATTATGAGTCCCCTCAATTTCATCACAATACAACTGTAAAAGTTTTTTTTTTTTTTTCCATTTCCCTAATGCTATATATTTTAGAGCTAAAATTTCCCTGGTGGATGCAGCTACAAAGGAATAAGCTATCTGTCGGCAAAACTCAGGCTTGGTTCAAGGAAATGGTCCTTGAGATACAATCAGGGAGGTATTATCAACCCCCACTTCAGCTCAGTCTGCCTGATCCCTAGGAAAAGAGATCTCATCCATTTCTTTCTGGAGGCATCAAATCTGTATTTTTCGGATCTGATGATGAAGCCCAGTGCTGAGGTCATGCATGATGTCATCCCGTGACCACCGGCGCTCACTTGCACTCACTTGCTCTGTCAGTAGTTCCGATTACACAGTGTCCTTGGAGGCAATGTCAAGGCTTTCTCTGAGGCTGACACCCTGTGGGCTTAAGCAGGAACCCTAGAACAAAGGCCCAACAGAGATTCCCTTGGGAAATACCTTGGGAATGTGGAGCCAGGATTCTAAGATCTTAGAGTATGCCCCAAATTGTACCTCACAGGAGATCTACGTCAGGCACAGTGCTCTTGGGCAGGTTTGTGTCTCCCTCTCTAGAACCCCAAGTGTGTTTCAGGGGTCCCTGCTTCTCCTCTTTTGCACTCTAGGTGAGTGTGTGTGTGTGTCCTGGGGAAGTGGCGGTGAAAAGAAATGCAGTTGCAAAAGAACCCTGAGATGTTACTGGATTTGCCAAGGGTCAGTGGGAGCACTTGCCACGTGCTGTGCCATGACCAGGTGAGGGACCTGGTTAATTGCAGCCACCAGGACCCTGGCATTTCAGGGGAGGGGCAGAGAGAGAAGGGCTGCCTAGGTAAAAGATGCTGCCCCGAAGACTGACTGTCCACTCTTTTATTCACTCAGAACTCCTCATGCAGTGAACACTCTGTGCCTGGTACCGTGTTAGACAGACCAGATCCGGGGAGTTATTGCCTAGTGGGTACAGAATTTCTGCTTGAGGTGAGGAAAATGTTTTGGAAATAGACAATGATGATGGTTGCACAACAATGTAATTACTGACACTGAATTGTACACTTAAAATAGTTAAAATAGAAAATTTTGTTATATACATTTACCACAATTAATACACATTAATTGGTTTATATATATAATATATATTAATTGGTATCTTAGGTTTATTATATCTAATCATCACAACTCTGTGGGGAAGTATTATTATGCCATTCTATAGATGTGGAGTCAGAGGCTCAGAGAGGTGGTTTGGTTTGCTCAGAATTGTATGCAACATATTAGTCTGACTGACACCTACTTGTGTCAGTCAGACTTGGTTAATGTATGCTGCAGTAACAAATGACCCCCAAAACTCAGTGGCTTACATCCATAAAAGATTATTCCTCACTTATACTCCATCCCATTGAAGGTTGGTTGCTCTACAGTTTCTTCCTTCAAGAGCCCTCCATAACGCAGGCTGACTAGACCTGGAACATTACCAATCATTGTGGAAGAGGAAAAATAGAATAGGGCAAAGTATGCACTGGTTTTAAAAATTTCCCTCTGGAAATGACACATCACACTTCTGCAAGTATGTGCCCATATCTGAGTTTAGCCGGGCAGCAAAGTATAATCCTCTAGAGAGGAGCACTAAATATTTGTGAACTGTAGCAGTGTACCACATGGCATCATACATTGGTCAGAGGGAGTGGTGGCTGCAGGTTGCCATGACACACAGAAGGGAGAAGGAACAGCTCACATCCTAAGATGGATGGGTGTAGAAGTCAGTCTAGGAGAAGAGACAATGATTGCAATGCTATCTTTCCTAGAACAGGATGGGATATTATGGGCCATTGAAGAAAGTTGAGGGTTTTTAACATCCCCATCATCTCCATCATCATCCTCCTAAAATCACCTCAAAATAGTGAACTCTTTCTAGCAAATGCAGTTTCAAGTCATGTCTCCTTGCACTCCTCTTCACATTGGATTGCCACCCACCAACCTCATTACGCTTCTTGTATATAGAAATATAAGAGCCTCCCTTTTCTATAATCCTACTCATATAGTTAAACTGGATTTTCAAACAATTGCTTTCTAGCAGCCAATTAATAGGAAAGGACAGCTTGACACATGACCTTGGTCAAGCCTATCATTCTCTCTGGGCTTCAGTCTTCTCAAACCCCCTTCTAATCTCACCTTCCTGAGAAGTCCCATAGTCCCTGTGGGATGTCTGCAAGTGCTGGAGGAGCTTAAGGAATGCCTGCCAGCCCATTCATCTCAGAGGCCTTGCCAGGTTGGCTTTAGATAGGCTGCTTCATGGGAAATTCAGAGATCTGAGTGCAAATACATTTAGCCTTACCAAGCAGCAGAAGTTGGGTCCTGATTTAGCTGCTGAGCCATGCTAACATGATGGATCTGTTCTTAAAACCAGAACCCAGGTTAAACTTCTGCTGACGCATGGCAAATAAATGTCAGGGGCAGAGATTCCCTAAAACACAACTAAAAGACTAAAAGACTAGTTAATAATTCTTCTTCCTATAAAATCTGCTTTTGCCCTCAGGCCCTGCCTCTTTGGATCATGTCAGATTGTGTGCTGTTTCTCCTGAGGTTATAATTTATGTCAAAAGAAATAAACTTCACTTAGATGAGTTCTGAAGGAGGCATAGAAGAGTCCCAGGATTGTGGTTTTAAAAGTGACCTTAGATGCTGCTTTAGTTTGCTAGGCTGCAGAAATGCAGATACTCTGAAATGGGTCTGCTTTAAATAATGGGAATTTATTCACTTGTGAGCTTAAAGTTTCGAGGCAGATACTATCTAAACCAAACCCCTGCCCATTACAGTAATAATTTCCCTCACCTTTTTGATCTAAGACTTTTAGAATGCTCTGGAGATTGGTGATTAAGGACAGGCTTTAAACTTCCCAGGACTCTTTAGCGTGTGATCCTGTCCCAGTTTCCTTTTCATATTGCATCATAGAGAGTGTGAGGGAAAAGCTATGAAGTAAAAGTCTATGACAGAAGTATGGAGATAATGCCCCTCTTCCTAGTGGCACAGCAAGTTTTGCATTTTGGAAACATTTTCCATTATGCAACTGAAGTACACTTAGTTGTAGGAGAAACTGTTGAGAGAGGCCGTGGTCTGTACTCCATAACTTCTGAAACTGACTAGTTGTGAAACAATATTACCCCTTTCTGGCACTTTTTTTCTGATACGAGAGTGATAACAGTGTTTTTTGATAGTAAGTTGGCAGTGCCTTTAAACTGGATGAATCTATTCTGCAATAGATTGTATACTTTACTGAATGGTTGTCTACTTAGTGTTTAAAGGTTATCTTTCATTTCATGGCAACTAACTTTTCCTTCCAGGACTGTGTATCAGGCATCATGCTAAACACTGGGAATCCAAAGGTGATTAGAGCTATTCTCTGCCTTCAAAATTTCCATCTAGCCAGTGAGATAGACACAAACAACTAACCATAATATGATGTTAGATGTGTTAATGAATATATGTATAAAACTCTAGGGAAACAAAGATGAAGCACACCTGGCATTGCGATGGACAAGTGGTTGAGGGAGGCTAAAGATAATATCAGGATTAGCACATTTTTTAGATGCTAAAGGTGTGGCAAGGACATCCGGGCATAGAAAAGAACATGGAAGAAGGCAGAGGTAACATGCAGAGTGCATGTGGGAGTCACTGATGCTGTTCTACAAATAGCTGTTTCTAGGCAAATGGTGGTACTGCCCTTCCTAGTCCACCTTTACTTTGGTGGAGTCACGTGGCTTATTAAGACTGATGCATTGGAAGCAAAATTGGAGTATCACTTCTGAGTCAAATCCTTTAATTGCTGGGTCAAGACTGTTCAGAGCTCTTTTTTTAAATCTCTGGAACACAACCAGCAACATCAGAGATGGTGACCGCTCTGTCGGTCTGGACTCCTGAGTGACAGGATGGACAGAACTCTTCTTTAACACTTGATATGCATGGAACATGAGTGAGAAAGAAGTCTTGGTCTTTTTCAAGTCATTGGGATTTGGAGGTTGTTTGTTATAGCAGTATAACCCAGTTTATTCCTCTAATTCAGTGTGACATTAAGAAATAAGTATTGGTATCTTGAAAAATAAAAGATATCTGATGGAACTGGATGGGAGTGGAGGAAAATGAGATTAGAAATATGGGCCAGTGCTAGATTATGAGAAACTCTGACACCATACTGAGAAGCTTACTTGAACCTATAGTCAATGAGCGGTCATTGAAGGATTCAAATTGTTCTCTATTAAATCATATAGTTCATGTCTTGGAACATTCTTGTCTGCTCTTTAGTGCTAATCCTATATTCCCTATAAGCCTAGGAGGTCTGGATCCAGCAAAGTTATAAGAGAAGATGGGAGTAGAAATGACACAGGAAGTGTGAGGTAGGTATGCCACGCCTGCTGCTGCATGCCAGAGGGGCCCAGAGATGTTTCCCTTGTTCAAGGACCAGTATCTCTGGGTCAGTGACACTTCCCTATATCTAACAAGGGCCACTCTTAGACTAGATTATTTAGGACAGAGATCTTGTTCTTAGTGTTAGTATTTGAAAAACTGAACTCTTTGGGTTTATCTATGCTCCTATCGCTTGTTCATTGGTTCATTGGATCCAAATTGGGAACTGTTGCTGGTTGCCCTGGACTTTTCTTTTTATGCTTCACAGCACCTTTCTACCAGTTTCCCATTACATTTTCCTACCTTTCACATTACCCATATACCCTACTTTCCACCAGCCCCAGATCCCTCATTGTTTACCCAGATGTCTTTTCCTCTATGACTTTACTCATGCTGGCACCATTCCCTGCCCAGAAGGCTCCAGAGTGGAATGTTTGCTATTGTTGAAATTTTACCCATTCTCCAAGGCCCAGGCATTCACATGCTATTTTTTCAAGAAACTTCCCTTCTCCAAAGGGAGTTAATCTCTGACTTCTCTGGGCTCCCTTTGCTCTATTAGGATGCTCACCTACTGGATTTTCTTGTAATATGGGTATTTGTGGGCATGGCCAAACCCAAAGATCCTCAAGGAGGAAAACTGTGACTTAATCATTTTAGCAGTCCTCATAGTTCTTAGAAGTGTTGGGAACATATTGGGCACCCAGGTTTCCTTTTAATTGAATGAAAAGCCTTGTATAATTTCCCCCATTTTCTCCTTCAGAGGCTGTCAGTAAAATGCATATATTCTTTCCTACTATATCTCTTACACTCCCCAGTTTAGCACCAACTCCAAGTGTCCTTTACTTGCAGATTATTTTCTTCCAAATAGTGACAAAGATGTTTAGTCAGTACAGAGCAAACACCAGTACCTTTGGAAGGATATGGATTGAAAGTCAGTAAACAGAAGATGAATGTCAATGGAAATTAATTTCTCTTCTGGAGGCAGGGAGAGTTGAGAGCAGGCAATGTAGAAAAGAAAACTGTGAAATATAAGAGATTATAAATGTGTACTAAAGAGAACAGAGTGATGCTTAACTGGGAAGAAACTGCAGCTAACATAGGCAAAGAGAAACCATCTTAAATACAAATATATAAGAAGTCAATGAAACTGAGGAGGTTTTAATGTTGAACAAGACCTGGGTGGGGAGGGAAAGTGAGGGTGTAATGGATAACAAAGTAAGATGACATTTGAGTAATATGACAATCCTAAAGACCTGTGCTGTTCTGGGCTATATAGGAAAAGAATTTATTCAAAATGAAAGAAGGCAGAGAGGGAGAATTACAGGAGCTTGGGGGAAAACATATTGATCATCATCTCATTATTTAGCATTTTGGACTCTAGAGTCCTCATTTAGAAATATTGTCCAGCCTGTATTTTAAGGGTCTTTTAACCAAAAACCAGAAGAGACTCTTTTTTCTTGCCAAATCACAAATCAATTAATAGATTATTTTTATAATGAAAGGTTCAGAACTCCAAGAGACAGACATTAGTAAGAAGACGTTTTCCCAACCTTTTAAAATTTCCTCTCAGTCAACAGTACAGTGTAAGTAGATTTTACTGGCACTGCTTTCTTGGCTCCCTGCTGATGAGATTTCTTTCCTTGGGCTCTTTCGAATAGCAGAACTGGAGGCCTTCTCTGTCTTTGGAGGGGTAGTTAAGAGCTCTTTGTCCACAGTAAATCTCCGTAGACACATCCTGGTCAATGCTGCTTTTGAGAGGTGACCTGTTTACCTTTACTATATCTGAGGTGAGAAGCAGTGATTCAATTCAGTTATGACTTTTCTTTACTTACTTGGAGACATCAATGGTGGACTTTTTTTTTTTTTTAATGGAGTCATGATAAACTAGCAAGAATAAATAAATTCTCCTGATAGGTTATGATGTAAGACTGAAGAACATCTCATGCATTTATTCGTTTCTTTGTTATAACTTACATAAGTCATCTTATGGGAATAAATGGGCTTAAGCCTTACTGTACCATGGTTCCTAAAGACAGTTTATCAAGTCTTTCTGTTGACAGATGAAAAAAGCATTGTGACATGTAAAAGACCAGGACACCCCCTAGTTTTCTTCACAAGATGGTCCAAGAGTCCTTTTCCCAACATCAGCAGGATTTGAACTCTTTGAGTTATTTTCCAGTAGAAGTGTCATAAAGGGAAAGCTATTACCTCTGGCTTGGTGGAACAAAATGAGAGAAAGTATTACATTGTAAAGATCCACATCCTCAAGAAAAGATGGATTAAAAATTATTTGGGGCTGTTTATTCTTCTGAATCTTAAAATACCTTTAAGATCACTGAAGGTGGTGTTTATGATGATTGCCAATTTATCTCTGTAAGGTTTAAATGTGCTGCCACTGAAGCTTTATTGTGTAGAATTTAGAGATGTGTGTGAAAGGCAGATCTGGAGAAGGTGTTAGATACATCATCAAGTTGGATATACCCCAAAGCACAGTATTTTGATGTTGTTAATATGTGTGCTATTCATTAACAGAGATATTACTTCTTGAATTGCATCCCAGTGTGCATTTGAGTAACAATTAGATACTTGATAAATGAAATGACCAGACATATGTTATGTATTAATTTTCCCAATGACCCATATTATCTGCAAGGCAATAAATCTATGAGAGAATAAATTAGTGGATACTTTAGATTGGGTGGTCAGGGACATTTGAGCTGAGATTTGAATGACAAGAAGCAGTCAGCCATTTGGAGATGCAGGAGACCTTTCCTGGCAAGGAGAACAGGGAAAGCAAAGGCCTCAAAGTGGGCATGTACTTGGCTTGTTAGAGGACCAAAAAGGCTTGTGAGGCTGGAGCAGAGAGATCTGGAGCAGAATGGAAGGACATGAAGTTGGAAGGAGGGGGATGCAGATCATGTAGTACTTTGTAAATAAGGGTGAGGATTTTAAACTCAGTGCTTAGTAAGATGGTGTAGCAGTTTGATATTATTGATGAATTCCAAAAGGTAATATTGGATTATGTTTGTAAACTGGACTTTTCTCTGGGCATATTAGAGTGCAATGGATTTAGAGGTTTTACTTTTACTTGATAAAATAATGATTAAGGCTTTGATTGGGCCACATCAATAGGACGTTGCATCCCCGCCCCCTTGGTGGGCACACACTCACAGATAAAACTACACAGCAGAACAGAGGAGTTAGTTGGAGTTCTGATGCTGAGTTTTAGTGCTGGAGTCTGGGGAAGTAAGCACACAGAGGAGCTTGGTCGTGAGGAAGGAGAGAAGGCCCCGGGAAAAGAGACAAGTTGTTCACTTGATAATCTACAGCTGGCCTTGTGAAAAGAAGCAAGCCTGAGCCTGGAGAGAGGCAAGCCCCGGAAAGAGAAGAACCCAGGAAGCCTGAACCCTGGCAGACATTGGCAGCCATCTTGTTCCAACACATCGCCATAGATTTTGGTGAGGGAAGTAACTTATGCTTTATGGCCTGGTAACTGTAAGCTTCTACTCCAAATCAATACCCTTTATAAAAACCAACCGATTTCTGGTATTTTGCGTCAGCACCCCTTTGGCTGACTAATACAGATGGGAAGCCATTAGAGTGTTTTAAGCAGAACAACACTCGATGCTGGTCAAAAATGGATTGTAAGAGGGTAAGAGATGATGAGCATGGGATTAGTGGGCAGGCAGTAAGCAGGCTTGGGCAGCTTTCAAGAACTGGGTTGGTAATAATGGGATGGGGAAGAGTGGCTGGATTCAGGGACAGTTGAGGAAAAGAAGCTGTGTTGAAAGAAGAAGCCAGGTGGACAGGCAGGTGGGATAGGCATCTAAGTCTAAGGAGGAAGGCACTGCCTCTCTACAGGAACTTTCATTTGCATTCAGGCTGTAAGGGCCCCACCCTTGTAAACACACACACACACACACACACACACACACACACACAGTGTCTTCACAAGTCACTGAGAATCTGGCTCACCATTGACTTCTGATCCTTGGAGATATTTCCACCATCAGGGAGTTGCATTTTTTTTTCACCCTCTTTATTTTCCTTCTAGAAAGGTTTCCTGGATACCTAGGTGGGTGGTGAGTGGGAGGGGTTCTGAGGATGATCGAATTTGCTCTAGGAAAAAAAACTGAGTATTGCACATAGCCGCCCTTAAGGTTCAAAGCGGGAGGCACAGGGGGGTTTAAGGTACACTGTGCTAAAGGCCAGGAGTTTTACATACCTACTCTTTCATTTTATCCTCTTGATAAGCCTGTGACATACATCATTTTAATCTGTTTTACAAAAGAAAAATCTGATGCTCAGAGAGGTTCTCTCTCTCTCTCTCTTTTTTTCTTTCCAAATTCAATTCACATAGCTTGTAAGCGGCCAAGCCAGGCCTGGAACCACAGCCTGGCTCTCTGCACTCCCCATACCATCCCTGAATCTGGTTAGTTTGTTTTCCCTGCCTTCTCTTCATTATTATCACACAGATTCCATAAACGATCCCATCGTGGCGTAGGGCACGATTTCTCTTTCTTTCATGTACTGTTTGTCTCCCCTACCCCCGGGTGCCTAGTAAGGTGCTCAGCAAAAAATTCTGTCTGGAGGCAACACCCCCTTCTTGCTGTCACACATCAGGCTCAGGTGAGAGGCAAAGCAGGACTGTCAGGTGGATCACACAGCTGCCGCCTCTACTAACCGATGGGGAGCGACTTTTCCGTCTGTGCCTTGCCCTGAAGGCATTTTCCATTTCCTAGGCCCCTTCCGCTCCCCGTCCCTCACCTCTCGTCCCCCAGCTTCAGGTCGTCTCCCCCCACTCCCGCAGGGAGAGTCCCTCGCTGCGGGGCTGACCGCACTTGGGGGCGCGGGGTCCCTGTTCTCTGCGCTGTAGCGCAGCTGTGCGCAGAACCTCGGCGGGCATTGACGTCAAGCGGTGGCGGAGCGCTGCCTACAGATAGTTGACCCGGACCCTCCTCCACACCCCTTTCTTTCCTCGCCCCCTCCCTCCTCCCTGCACCCAGACTCGGGCTCTCTATAAAAGGCGGGAGCTCGGGGTGCCCTGGCAGCGCCACATTTCAGCACCATGGAGAGCCCCCGCCTGCGGTTGCTGCCCCTTCTGGGCGCCGCCCTGCTGCTGCTATTACCTCTGCTAGGCGCCCGTGCCCAGGAGGACGCCGATCTCCAGCCCCGAGCTCTGGACATCTACTCCGCCGTGGAAGACGCATCCCACGAGAAGGAGCTGGTCGGTATCCCCCTCGCCCCAGAGCCCCTTGGGCTGCCGTGTGGTCCCTTCCTTTGCACTCCCCTCTCCGCCCTGCTCCCCATTCCCAGAGCCAGGGAGCTGCACCCTGAGCGCAGAGCTCGGGCACCCGCTGCCATCCGAAGATCGTCTCGAGCCCACAGGCTCCAAGCAGTCTGTAGAGCGAATCCCTTTCCCCAGTCCCTCGGAGCGACACTATCCTCAGTGGCTCCGGGATCTTCTGTCAGTACCTGGGATAGCGCTCTCTAGCTAACTTTCCACCCCTGAGCATCCCTTTGGTCGGCGGAGTCCCAGGGCCAGAGTGTGTGTAGGTCCGGAGCCCCTTGTAGCTAGGGCTGGAAGTGAGCGCCTGGGCTGGGCTTGCAGCCAAGGCGGCAACTCGGGATCCCGGGCGATGTGTTGCAGATCGAAGCGCTGCAGGAAGTCCTGAAGAAGCTCAAGAGTAAACGCATTCCCATTTACGAGAAGAAGTACGGCCAAGTCCCTATGGTAAGACTTTGAGATTACCCCCTCCCCATGTTTTTCCAAAAGACAATACACCACCTTGAATCTCATACACGACCTTTTCCCTAGTAGGCGGCTAAATCACTCAGGTAATGGGTTTGCAGAATTTCGTGGGGTCCTTTTGAGCCCACCTCCAGCCCTTCTTTCTTGGTCTTCAACGGCAAAAGGTAGACCACCATTTCAGAGGATTGAACAGCTGTTCCAGGAACCAGCTCTTGGGTCTGTGTGGGAAAGAGCATTTCCTGAAGATGAGCTTTTGATTTCGCTTCCTGAAAGATCTTCATGGTTGGGAGAGCCCCTTGAATCTACTCAGTTTTTGCCCCCGCCCCAGCCAGTTTCTCCCCGTTTTCCCGAGTACTGCCAGTTTTTTGATTCTAAGTTCTAGGGTCAAAATTCCCGATTCAGGGCTTGTCACATTCCTTGGTCATCTCCACTACTCCCCTCCCCTTACTCCTCACATACGCTTTAATCTTCTTTCTTAGGATGAGAAGGAGAGAAAGCAGGAAGCAGGGGATGTGAGAAAGTATAGGTCTATTGCCTAATTTTTAGAGAAAAGTTCTGGCTATTTTTTTCCTTTTGGATGGGTAAGAAAAGTAGCCAGAAAATGTGACTTTTCCCCACAAAAAATAGAAGAGAGGAGGAGGGGTCCCAATACTTTAACTTTCTTTCTTTCTTTTATTTTTCCTTTTTATTTTTCCTTTTGCTGAAATTATAAGGGTGAGGCTCCCTGAGTTTCAAGCCTGAATATACTTTGACCTTGGTGGCGGGGTCTATCCCTCTTTCCCAAGGAGGGAGACATTGTATTGGTGGGGAGATGACCACACGTGTGCTGTTGTTTGCAGTGCGACGCTGGGGAGCAGTGCGCAGTACGAAAAGGAGCGAGGATCGGGAAGCTGTGCGACTGTCCCCGAGGAACTTCCTGCAATTCCTTCCTCTTGAAGTGCTTATGAAGGGGTGTCCACCCTCCTCCATAATTTCCCACTCCCCCTACTTTCCCCAAGAGGACCAAGCCCTCATCCCTGGAATTTGGCTTTAGCAAAAAACTTTGCATTTCCCTCTGTGGGCAATGGGGCTGTTCTCCTGCTGTTTCCAAATAAAAGAACACATTAGATGTTACTGTGTGAAGGATAATGCTGTGTATGGTGTTGATATGTGTGAAAAGTATTCTTTTTCTCACTTTGTCTAACAAATTCTTGTGTTTCTTTGTGTAAAAAAGGGGAAATTTGCTTTGAAAATTGTATTTTTGTATGTGGCATGACAGGATGAAAATTAGATATAGTTAATCTTGGTAGATGACATCACAACCTGGAAAATAAAGTACCCCAAGCAACACAAATTGAAGCATGTACAAATTATACATAATAAAGTGTTTTTTAATAATTGCTCATAGTGTAGTGTTGTTTTTACATAAAAAATTTAAGTAGGAATGGTGGGATTAATCATGCTGTTTTTCAAAGAGGAATATTTCAAAAATAGCATCTGTTGGGAGACAGGTACTGTGGCCCCAAGGAGTTTTGATAGTTAATTGGGAGTTTGCCACACATGCTTTGGTACAATCTATTTCTCTTTGATTGCAGTAGTCTGTGTGTGTGTGGGGGGGGAGGGGAGATGAGATGGGGATGGTTGGTGTTGAGCTGATATGATTTTGATTATTAAAACCTTTAGATAGATTTCTTAACTTTAACAGTAAGGCCAATAAAAGATAAATTGTTCCAGATCTTAGCCAAATCAAAAGCAATTTGGAAAATCAGAACTTTTGTTTTGGCAATTCTTTTATTAGTAAATAAACATTGATTTAAAAAATTAGCTCTTTGGGGATTGTTAGTTGCTCTAAAGGAGGGGAAATAGCTGTATCAGGTGGTTCTAAGTGCATGAGACCCAATCGTTCCTATTAGTAAATATACAATCCTGAAAAAATACTCTGTCTAAATGAAAAATAATTATTTCAGTGAATAGCTTTGAGGTGAACAAATGGAAATTGCTGGGGGCATATTCAAGTAAAGAAATACAAAAGTCTTAAATGTAAAGTTTAGTAGCCTTTAAAAGTTTCTGGGTGCATATGTGAGGTCACACTTTCAAAGGCTTAAACCCGACTAAGTAGCATTTAAGAAGCAGCGTCATGAATGGAACAGATACTAACAGTTTCCTAAGGCAAACTCAAGAGGCACCTACATAATAGTAGAATATAAAAATAAAGTCCCTGCACAGATTCAGGGGAGATATAGCATGTTGAAAGAAAGTGTTCTTACATGCAATTAACATTTACAGTGTTCTTATTATTACTTAGCATGTCTAATCTTTATAATAATTTTGCAATGTAGATAATATTACCACTTTTTCAGAGGAGGAAATAGATGCCAAGAGGGATTAAGGAACTTGCTTGAGTCATACAATTCCAGAGCCATGGTTTCAGCTTTAATCCCTCTGACTCCAAAGATTTGTCTTTTCCCTCTACATCATTCTGCTTAATTGGACAGGCCATTAGGACTCTCAAATTCTCCAGGCAGCATTTCTTTCTTTAATAGAAGTTACCTTACTGGGGATCAGTGTCCATTTTTTGGGTCCATTTCCTTTTGGATTCCTCCATGACAGGTCTATTTGTGATTAAAATGTGATCCTTTGTAATCTTTAAAAACTGCAAAGAATTATTTAATAGTTTTACAACCTGCTACTTTTCCAGAAAGCATCTCGAGCCCTTTACTTGTTCACACCTCTGTTAGTCCTAGATCAGACCCGGAAATTGCTTTAATCATTGATTAGAGCCCAGGCAAGAACTTCAGAGATAACACTTAGAACTGCTTCCTATTTCAGCCCGGAATGTTTTCCTGAAAGCAAGAAGGAATTCTGTAGTTCAAAGAAAGGAATAAGAACTCTGCTCTAAACTCCTTTAGCTTATCTCCCTCATTCATATTCCTCCTGTAACATCCTTCTTTTCTTGTCTAATAAGACTAAAAGGTATAGAAAAGTGGTTGTGGGGGATTGGTGATGGGGAATTTGTGGGCTTGATATGAAAGGCTTTCCCAAAATTTTGTCTGGGGGAACAGATTTTAAGTTCATGGTGCTAATGACATTCTGCATTATTGATGGCAACATTTCATCTTGAGTGGTTTTTTAGAAGTAATCTCATTGTATCATTATTAGAGTGTTGTTTTTTTTTCAAATAGAATGCCTTAGTATGTTTAATGATTGAGGGTGTCTATGTAGGAGACAAGAATGTTAAAGATTAAGAACATTTTAATGAGAAAAGTAGTCACCCACATGGAAGGTCCAGAGATTAGCCTCCAAGAATGGTTGCAAGATCAGGAGTCTGAGCATTGACAAGTAGCTACATTTAAGATCTGGGGAATATTACAAAGCATAGGAATGATGTACCTAGAGCTGAGAAGGTGTATGAAATAATTTATCTCAATTACAATGATGACTCACTTTCTCTTAAAGATTACTGATACTACACCTCTCACCCCATTCCAGACACTGGGGTAGGGCAGGGCGAGGAGGGGAGGACTGTGAAGGATACATGGTGTACTTGTGTACCCATGCTTCTCTCCAAATTCTGATAATGGCACATCTGAATCTGGGGATAGGGGGCTGCAGTTAGGGAAGGGGGTTCAGGAATGTGTAGTTCAAATAAGATCCTCAGGTGGTTCTGTTAAGCTTCCTTCCATAGAACCACTGCACTAGACAATGCTGAGCTAGTTTTTAATACTGTTCATTCATGCATTCCATGCATTTTTTTTTTTTAATGCCTCCCATGTGCTAGGTGCTGAGAACATAATGGAAAGCAGAATAGACATGATCCTTGTCCTTATGGATTTTATAGTGGGGGAAAACAGACAATAAGAAAAAAACAAATAAAAATTATAGGCCTGAGAAATTCTATGAAGGACACACTGATGACAAATGGGATGTTTAGGGAAGGTAATATTTTGAGCAGAGATTTGAAGGATAAAGAGCCGGGGGTAGTTGGAGAGAGAAGAAAGGAACAGTGCTTCAGGCAGAGGATATGGCATGTACACAAGTTAAAAGGCAGAAGAGAGGTTGACAAACTTGAGAAACTGAAAAAAATACCAGCGGACCCTTTCAAAATGAAGGACAGATGGAGAGATGTCCAAATAGCTACCTCGGTATATACAGTTCTTTGGGCACTCTTGGATGTACAATGTTGCCTTGGTCAGATGCCAGGTAGATTTAGCTAACAGATGCTCATACATCAGGTATCTCAAGGGAAATCAGGGCTGAGAGCAAGGAGGGTGGTTGTCCTGTTCTTTTTCTCATTGATGGATGAGTATAATTCTTTCTGCATCCCCAAATCCATCTTTCTGTGTAGTACTTAACATCATGTTTACCTTGTGGTAGATGCTTGGCTATCATAAATTTTTATGATGTGTATATATAATTATTGAATGGATATCTTCTTCCTCTCCTTCTTAGAAGGATGACTTTATATCTTATTTCCTTGGAAAACAGAAGTCATAAAAGAACTAACCTACTTACAAAGTTACCTGCATCTGTGCACATCTTGTGGAAGAGCTAACCCTCATTCCTTCTTTCTCCCCAAAACTATTCTTTTTCCTGGATCTGGATTCCATCCTTACATCCCTGTCAAGAGCCACAATTCCATCAATCACTTCTATCTTTTGAATTTTTAACACTTCCTTTTTACTGACTCTTCTCAGTAGTTCAGGGCACACAGCTTGAAATATTTACATAAACTATCCTCAAGCCAAAAGTTGTGCTGATAGAACCTCAAGAGTAGAGATCCTGAAAAGTATACTCACTCTTTGGAAGGTGAATTATCAAGGGCCATAGATAAAATGTTTTTATTTGAATATTCTTTGAAGCATGTGTAATATTTTTAAAAATTGAAGATTGGGGAAAAGTCATTTAAGGTGTCAGGAATAGTGTGATGAAAGTGCATAGGGGAAAGTGAATGCAGTTAGAAATAACTTTTGTGCTGAGTCCTTGCGGGTTTGGAATGGTGAAGGGGGAAGATAAGGGTGGACCAGACTGTGGGAGCCTTGAATGCCATGGTAAGGGGCCAAGGCTTTATTCTTGGCAGATTAGAGCAGTGCTTTGGGAAGCTCATTCTGATGGCACATTTAAGGAGGGACTAGAGTGGGAGATGCTGGAAGATATTGCAATTGTCCAGAAAAGAAGTGATGAGGGCCAGGATGGGCAAGGCAGTGAAGATGGAGAGATTTTGTACTATAAAATATATACTTTTTAGAGCTCTGAAGTCTTAAAGTCACAGGTTTAATGGATTGAGTTCCTATGTCTCAACTGAGGTTCTGGGTTTCAAAGCCCCGACTTGTAACATTCTGTTGTTGTTCATGTTTATTGTCTTTATATTAAGGTTATAAAGTGGTTGGGTTTTGTGAGTTTTACTAGGAGTTTGCTGTGGTTCTCATTGTATAACTTTCTAAATTTATCGTATAATTTGTCTTAGTTTTGGGGATCATAGAATTTCAGAACTGAAAGAAAACTTAGGGATCATTTAATTTAGCTTTCTCATTTTATAAATGAGGAAACAAAGGCTCCAAAGGGAAAGTGACTTGTCCATTTTTTATAGTGGTCAAGTGAAAATTCAGTTAAGCAATCAATCTATATTTAATAAATTGTAGGAAATTTTATGCAACAGAATTCCTTTTAGGGAGAGCACCATCTTAGTTTTGGAAAATGCCTTGAGTAGTGCTTAGGGTAGAAATAAACCTCCCTTGGTCATGTTATATTAATCTTTCAATATCCTGTTATTCTATTTTAAAGTATCATTTCTTTTTTTGGCTTGAATCATTTAAGAGATGCCTTAGTGATCATTTGATGGCAAAAAATATAAACCAGGGAAGTGGATGTGGCGCCAGCGATTGCGCTCCCACCTACCACATGGGAATTCCATGGTTTGGTTCCCAGTGCCTCCTAAAGAAGACAGCGAGCTGGCGTGATGGGCAGGCAAAGCAAACTGACCCAACAAGATGACGCAACAAGAGACACAAGAAGAAAAACATGATGACAGAAACAACAAAGCAGGGAGCAGAGGTTCCCGGTATCTCCTGAGAAGACAAGCAGACAGTGAGCTGACGTGACAGGCACGTGTGGCAAGCTGACGCAACAAGATGACACAACATCTTGTGTGTGAGAGACACAACAAAGCAGGGAACGGAGGTGGCAGGTTCAGTTCCCGGTGCCTCCTAAAAGAATAAAAAAGGAACAAAGAAGACAAACAGACATAGTAAGTGCAAACAACGAGGGGGTAGGGAGAAATGAATAAAATAAAAATAAATCTTTAAAAAATTATATATATATAATATATATATTGGTATATATATATACCAATTTTAATGAGTTTAAGGGTAAGGGGGGGATTTATTATAAGGTGATAAGAAGGCAGGAACGAAAACTGGAGAGCAAAAAGCTATCAAAAAGCCATTCTCTCTCTCTTGCTTGCTCGGTCTCACTCTTTTTAAAAAAAATGTTACATAAAAAACATAGGGGATTCCCATATGCCCCACTCCTTCCCCCTCCCACACTTCCTCACATTAACAACATCCTTCATTGGTGTGGTACATTTGTTACAATTGATGAACACATATTGAAGCATTGCTAGTAACCATGGACTATACTTTACATTATAGTTTACACTGTCTCACTCTTGCTCTCTGTCCATTTCCCTCATTCCCTCTCTAACTTCCTCACTTGCATGTTCTCTTTCTGTCATCTCTCTCTCCTTCTCAATCTCCCCTGCACTCCCTCCCCATATTGCTTCGTGTATATTTATCTAGGATCTAGTAGTAGAATTGCCAGATTGTACAGCATGCACATCTTCAACTTTGCCAAATTGTTCTCCAAAATTTTTGCACTAATTTATATTCTTACCAGCAGTGTATGAAACTTTTCATTGCTCTACAACTTCACCCATGCTTGGTATTGTTAAACTTCTGAATTTTTGCCAATCTGGTGGGTGTGAAATGGTATATCATTTTTATTGTAAAAATATTGTATTTATTCCTCTGACTACTTAGTCAGGATGAGCATATTTCTATATTTATTCATGTCTCTTCTGTGAATTGTCTCTTCATGTACTTTGCCTCTTTTTTCTAACGATTAATAGGAGTTTTTCATCTGTTTTGAATACTACTTCCTTGCTGGCTATGTAT